>JAJOOS010006379.1:0-52401 GCA_029582725.1 Solanum chiquidenum
AGAGTCTTGATTAAGCGTTTAAACTTTGTTTCAAGGCTCAAGTTTCAAGCAAAGTAAAGAGTATAGAGTTGAGTTCATTTCTCAAAAGTTATTAGGGAACTAAGTATTCCCAAAGAAGTTTATAAATGTTTTCACATTTGAGTAAGAAAGGAGCTATGTTTTCCAAAAGAGCCTGTGGGCTAAACTTTGAGCAGTTATCTCAAACTAAAGAAAGAGGTGTTTAAAACACTTATGAGCTAGAGTATATTTTGGGAGTAGTATTGAGCACCGAATTGGGGACACGAGTTCATAGTAACTCAACTCTCCATAAGAACCATGTAGCCAACATGGGACTCAACGGGTCATTCTTTTTAGATGATCACGTAAGTTAAGCTAGTGGATCTACTAAGTTAAGTAAGGTCCTATATTACGGCAAGGTATAGGTTGGTCCTTGTGCAACGTGAGGTAAAACATTGTATCTTCACTAGGGCTCATAGTGGTGGTTGTCGGTTAAAGATTAGTTGTTTACACTGTTTTACAAGCTTTATATATTGCATGTGTCGTATTGCTTTATATTGAGTTCAGTTATTCCTGAGTTGAACAGAGCTAAGGTAAATGTTACTGCGTACTCCTTTCAAGTTTAAGTTGTTGTTTAGCTTTCCAACTCGCATGCTCGTACATTCAATGTACTGATGCTAGTTGGGCTGCATCTTATTATGGTGCAGACATAGGTAACCAGGATCAGCATCTAGTACGCCGTTGACCCAGTTGAACACTCCAGAGTCAGTGGTGAGCCTCATTGCATTCTGGAGGACTCTGTTATTTTGTTTCCTAGTTTTACTTTATTAGGATGTTGCGGGGTCTGTCCCAACATCCATCTCAGTGTTATAGAGGCTTGATAGACAGTCAGATAGTCAGTATTGAGTCTCTCAACTATGTATTTATAAATATTCTATTTTGAGAAACGAGTTGCCTTTGTTGGCCAGATTTTATCATTTAAGTTGTTTTATGATCTTTTATTGCATTGAGTTATTCTGTTGAGTTAAGTCTTCCACTGAGTTATGTAAGCCAGGCCAAGGGTTCACTTGGGGCCAACAATGGTCTTCAAGTGCCAGTCCCGCCCAGGGTGTAGGCTCGGGGCGTGACAAACTTAGTATCAGAGCACAGAGTTCAAGAGTCCTAGGAAGTCTGTGAAGCCGTTTCTATAGAGTCCTAGTTATCAGTGTGAAGCGCGCCACATCTATAATTAGGAGGCTACAACACTTAGGATGATTTCTCACTTCTTTCACACTCATCTCGTGCGTTAGAGTTTATCTCTAAAAAGTTTCTTTCTAATTCGTTCTTGCGTGTGTTTTTAGATAATCATGCCTTCGCGAAGAGCTGTCAGAGGGCGTTCTGCTAGGCGTTATGTTGAGGAGCAAGAGTTACCTTATGCACCTGGAGTGCAACCTCAAGAGGAAGTTACTAATGTTGAGTTAAGAGAGGCAAATAGGATACTGAGTCTTGCTGTAACCAACCAGATTGGTCAGCAAATGGAAACTCGACATGAAGGAGCTAACACTTCAAGGATTCGTGAGTTCTTGGGGATGAATCCTCCGAGTTTCATGGGTTCGAGCACTACTGAGGATCCAAAGAAGTTCATTGAGGAGCTGAAAAAGGTATTTGATGTGATGCATGTGGTAGATAATGAGCGAGTTGAACTAGCTACGTATCAATTGAAGGATGTTTCTAGAACTTGGTTCGACCAGTGGAAAGGGGGCAGAGCTGAGGATGCACCACCTGCGAGTTGATCCTGTTTTGAAGAAGCCTTCTTGGGGAGTTTCTTTCCTCGAGAATTGAAAGAGGCCAAGGTACGTGAGTTCCTCAGACTTAAGCAGGATTCTTTGAGTGTTCGTGAGTATGGGTTGAAGTTCACCCAACTATCCCATTATGCTCCGGAGATGGTTGCGGACATGAGGAGTAGAATGAGCTTGTTTGTTGTTGGGCTGTCTCGTCTGTCAAGTAAGGAAGGTAGGGCTGCAATGCTTATCGGGGACATGGACATATCAAGGTTGATGGTTTATGTGCAGCAGGTTGAGGAAGAGAAGCTGAGGGACAGGGAAGAGTTTAGAAATAAGAAAGCTAAGACCGAAAATGAGACCGGGCAGCAGAAAGGTAATGCGAACCGTTCGTCCTTTCAACAAAGGCAAAAGGGACCTGCTCCATCATCTGCTAGAGCACCTGCACCCAGATTCAGAGGTGAGTATAATGGCTAGAATTCGCAAGACTTCAAGGCTAGACCAGTACAGTCCCTAAGTAGTGTGGCACAAGGAGGTAGTTTGACTCCTGCATGTGCTAGGTGTGGTAGAACCCACCCGGGTAAATGTCGTGATGGCCATACAGGTTGATTTAAGTGTGGGCAAGAGGGTCACTTTATGAAGGAGTGCCCTAAGAACAAGCAAGGTAGTGGAAATCTGGGAAAGAGGGCTCAATCTTCATCAGTTGCTCCCCTTGACAGGACGGAACCTAGAGGAGCTACTTCTGGTATTGGCGGAGGAGCAAACCGCCTCTATGCAATCACCAGCAGCCATGAGCAAGAGAACTCTCCAGATGTTGTCACTGGTATTATCAAAGTCTTTGCTTTTGATGTGTATGCTTTGCTAGACCCAGGAGCAAGTTTATATTTTATAACACCTTACGTTGCAAATAAGTTTGAAGTTCTTCCTGAAAGACTTTGTGAACCCTTTTGTGTTTCTGCACCTTTTGGGGATTTTATTCTAGCAGAAAGAGTCTATCGTGATTGTCCTGTTTCCATCAGTCACAAGAGCATCACAGCTGATTTAGTTGAGTTAGACATGGTAGATTTCGATGTCATTCTAGGTATGTACTGGCTTCATGCCTGTTATGTATTGATAGATTGTAGAACTCGAGTGGTCAAGTTTCAATTTCCAAATGAGCCAGTCATAGAGTGGAGTAGTAGTTCAGCAGTGCCTAAGGGTCATTTCATTTCGTACCTTAAGGAGAGAAAGTTAGTTTCGAAGGGTTGTATCTATCACTTAGTCCGAGTGAATGACTCAAGTGTTGAGGTACCTCCCATTTAGTCAATTCCTATAGTAAGAGAGTTTCCAGAAGTTTTTCCTGATGACCTACCCAGAGTTCCTCCTGAGAGAGAGATAGATTTCGGCATAGACATCATTCCAGGTACTCGTCCTATCTCTATTCCGCCATATAGAATGGCACCAATAGAGTTGAAAGAGTTGAAAGAGCAGTTGAAAGATATCCTAGATAAGGGTTTCATTCGACCGAGTGTCTCACATTGGGGTGCTACGGTCTTGTTTGTGAGAAAGAAAGATGGTTCCCTTAGGATGTGTATAGACTACCGCCAGTTGAACAAGGTTACCATCAAGAATAAGTATCCTCTTCCGAGGATTGATGATCTTTTCGATCAGCTTCAGGGTGCCACCTGTTTCTCAAAAATTGACCTCAGATCAGGCTATCGTCAATTAAGAGTAAGGAAATGTGACATTCCCAAGACAGCTTTCAGAACCAGATATGGTCATTATGAGTTTTTAGTCATGTCCTTTGAGTTGACCAATGCACCCGCAACATTCATGGACCTTATGCATAGAGTCTTCAAACCTTATTTAGATATGTTTGTTATCGTCTTCATTGATGACATACTAATCTATTCAAAGAATGAAGAAGATCATGCTAGTCATCTCAGAATAGTTCTTCAGACTTTGAAAGATAAGGAGTTGTATGCCAAGTTATCTAAGTGTGAGTTTTGGCTTGAGTCTTTGGCATTCCTAGGCCATATTGTGTCTGGTGATGGAATTAAAGTTGATACTCAGAAAATTGAGGCAATGCAGAATTGGCCTACACCCACATCTCCAACTGATATTAGGAGTTTCTTGGGTTTAGCTGTCTATTATAGAAGGTTTGTAGAGGGGTTCTTGTCTATTTCATCTCCTTTGACCAAGTTGACTCAAAATATAGTGAAATTTTAATGGTCTGAAGCTTGTGAGAAAATCTTTCAGGAATTGAAAAAGAGGTTGACTACTGCACCAGTTTTGACTTTACCAGAAGGTACACAAGGTTTTGTGGTGTATTGTGATGCATCTAAGGTTAGTTTGGGTTGTGTCTTAATGCAGAATGGCAAGGTTATAGCTTCTGCCTCCAGACAGTTGAAGGTTCAGGAGAAGAACTACCCAACCCATGATTTAGAGTTGGTTGTTGTAGTATTCGCTTTGAAGATATGGCGTCATTACTTGTATCATGTGCATGTTGATGTATTCACTGATCATAAGAGTCTTCAATATGTGTTCACTCAGAAAGAGCTTAATCTCAGACAGAGGAGGTGGTTAGAATTACTCAAGAATTATGACCTGAGTATTCTGTACCACCCAGGTAAAGCTAATGTTGTTTCTGATTCCTTAAGCAGGTTGTCTATGGGTAGCACCGCCCATATTGAAGAAGGAAAGAGAGAGTTAGCAAAAGATGTGAACCGACTGGCAAGCCTGGGAGTCAGACTTTTGGATTCCGCAGAAGGAGGAATAGCGGTGATGAACGTGGCCGAGTCATCATTAGTGTCAAAAGTGAAGGAGAAACAAGACCAAGGTCCCATTCTTCTTGAGTTGAAGGCAAATGCTTTTGAACAAGGGGGAGATGATGTTTTGAGATATCAGGGTAGATTGTGTGTACCAATGGTGGATGAACTCCAAGAGAGGATCATGGAGGAAGCTCATAGCTCCAGATATTCCATTCATCCAGATTCCACAAAGATGTATCGTGACTTGAGAGAATTTTATTGGTGGAATGGCATAAAGAAGGGCATCGCAGAATTTGTTGCTAAGTGTCCAAATTGCCAGCAAGTGAAAGTCGAGCACCAAAGGCCCAGTGGTTTGGCGCAGATTATAAATCTTTTGGAATGAAAGTGGGAGATGATCAATATGGATTTTATCACAGGGTTGCCAAGGTCTCGCAGACAACATGATTCTATTTGGGTGATTGTCGACAGAATGACAAAATCAGCCCACTTTTTACCGGTAAAGACTACCCATTCGGTAGAAGATTATGCTAAGCTATATATTCAAGAAGCGGTAAGACTCCATGGAGTTTCGGTCTCCATTATTTCAGATAGAGGTGCACAATGTACTGCATAGTTCTGGAAATCATTTCAGAAAGGCTTGGGTTCAAAGGTGAACTTAAGGACTGCCTTTCATCCTCAGACTGATGGGAAAGCAGAGCACTCTATTCAGACCTTAGAAGATATGTTGAGGGCTTGTGTGATCGATTTCAAAGGGAATCGGGATGATCACCTACCTCTCATTGAGTTTGCTTAAAACAACAGTTATCACTCTAGCATCCAAATGGCTCCATATGAAGCTCTTTATGGAAGAAGATGTAGATCTCCTATTGGATGGTTTGAAGTTGGTGAAGCAGGATTGATAGGACCAGATTTAGTTTACCAAGCTATGGAGAAGGAGAAAGTGATTCAAGGAAGGTTGAAAACGGCACAGAGTCGTCAAAAATCCTACACTGATGTCAGGAGAAGGGCGTTAGAGTTTGAAGTAGATGATTGGGTATATTTGAAAGTTTCACCCATGAAGGGGGTTATGAGGTTTGGTAAGAAGGAGAAACTTAGTCCCCGGTATATTGGACCTTATCGCATAGTCAAGAGGGTTGACAATGTAGCTTATGAGTTGGAACTACCACAGGAACTAGCAGCGGTTCATCCGATATTTAACATCTCCATGCTGAAGAAGTGCATGGGCGATCCTTCGTTGATCATACAAACTGAAAATATTGGGATCAAGGATAGCTTATCTTATGAGGAGATTCCTGTTCAAATTTTTGATTGCCAAGTTCGCAGGTTGAGAACAAAAGAGGTAGCATCAGTCAAGATCCTTTGGAGGAACCAATTTGTTGAGGAAGCTACTTGGGAAACTGAAGAGGACATGAATAAGAGTTATCCACATCTCTTTGAATCCGGAGGAAATGCAAATCAAGGTACTAATTTCCTTCTTAGTACTCTTTAAATTATAGTGAGCATCTTGTTGTTGTTTGCTTTTTGCCTGTTGGGTGTTTGAGTTTGATGTTACACCCTTAGCCTAGTAGGAGTAATCTCATTTGAGGACGAATGTTCCCAAGGGGGATATATTGTAACATCTTTCAATTTGAAATAACTATGAAGAAACTTATAATTGGAAGTAGTCATTTTTGGAAAGAATGCAAATCTGGAAATTTAGTAAAGGAAAAAAGTGAGTTTTTGGTCAACTTCAAACGGTCATAACTCCTAGCTCAGGATGAGTTAGGTGTATTTCCAGTTATGTTTGGAAATCTCTTGGAATGATCTTTCGAACGCCGCTGAGTTTACTCGATTTCGAGTTCGTATGAGTGAGTTATTCCCTTTGGAAGTTGGGTTGTTGGAATGAGGGAAGTTCATCCGAATTTTAAGAGTAGTTTGGTCTTTTCCCTAACCTTTTCTTTTTGTCGTGGATATCCTCGGGGGTGATCCCTACTAGGTATGTGAGATCACATAGTGTTGTATTTTTTTGAATTCTTGTGGTTGTGTTGTTGAAGTCACTTGTTGGTTTGATTCGTGTTTTCGGGTGAATCTTCGAGTTAAATCCGTTGTATGTTGAGGGTACTATTGATTCTGAGTGTTTGGGGAAAAAACCTTTGAAGTTAAGGGGGTTTAGATGGAAAAATGAAGGAGAAAAGTCGAGTTTTCTGGGGAAAGGGATGGGGCGTCGCACCTGCCAGCGCCCCCCAAAAGGGGTTATAAAGTTCACCCTTGGGGGAACGCGCCAGCCAGTGCGCCCCATCCGGTCCTCTGAAGTATGAGGACTGGCACCCCGCACCTCTCAGAGCGCTATGTACGCCAGTTCTCCCCATTCGTTTCCCACTTTTTCATACGTGTTCCTTAGTAATGTACCTATGTTTTCTAGTTGATTTCAACATTCTAAGGTACATCTAAACATCATGAAATCATCCACAAATATGAGATCATGAACCTTGAATCCATAATCCAAATTCAAGGAAAGTTAGGATCTAAGTCAAGTGAAGTTAAGAGTCAAGTTTAGAAGTTAAGAAGCAAGTCAAGCAAGTTTCTTTAAGTTTTCAAGAGTCTTGATTAAGCGTTTAAACTTTGTTTCAAGGCTCAAGTTTCAAGCAAAGTAAAGAGTATAGAGTTGAGTTCATTTCTCAAAAGTTATTAGGGAACTAAGTATTCCCAAAGAAGTTTATAAATGTTTTCACATTTGAGTAAGAAAGGAGCTATGTTTTCCAAGAGAGCCTGTGGGCTAAACTTTGAGTAGTTATCTCAAACTAAAGAAAGAGGTGTTTAAAACACTTATGAGCTAGAGTATATTTTGGGAGTAGTATTGAGCACCGAATTGGGGACACGAGTTCATAGTAACTCAACTCTCCATAAGAACCATGTAGCCAACATGGGACTTAACGGGTCATTCTTTTTAGATGATCACGTAAGTTAAGCTAGTGGATCCACTAAGTTAAGTAAGGTCCTATATCATGGCAAGGTATAGGTTGGTCCTTGTGCAACGTGAGGTAAAATGTTGTATCATCACTAGGGCTCATAGTGGTGGTTGTCGGTTAAAGATTCTCCCACTAAAGTTATATTACTTTTATATGAGTAAAGTTGAGTTTGTTATGGCTTTATCCTTAACGAACTTAGTTGTTTACACTGTTTTACAAGCTTTATATATTGCATGTGTCTTATTGTTTTATATTGAGTTAAGTTATTCATGAGTTGAACAGAGCTAAGGTAAATGTTATTGTGTACTCCTTTCAAGTTTAAGTTGTTGTTTAGCTTTCCAACTCGCATGCTCGTACATTCAATGTACTGATGCCAGTTGGCCTGCATCTTATTATGATGTAGACGCAGGTAACCAAGATCAACATCTAGCCCGCCGTTGACCCAGTTGAGCACTCCAAAGTCAGTGGTGAGACTCATTGCATTCCGGAGGACTCTGTTATTTTGTTTTCTAGTTTTTCTTTATTAGGATGTTGCGGGGTCTGTCCCAACATCCATCTCAGTGTTATAGAGGCTTCATAGACAGTCAGACAGTCAATATTGAGTCTCTCATCTATATATTTATAAATATTCTATTTTGAGACACGAGGTGCCTTTGTTGGCCAGAGTTTATCATTTAAGTTGTTTTATGATCTTTTATTGCATTGAGTTATTCTGTTGAGTTAAGTCTTCCGCTGAATTATGTAAGCTAGGCCAAGGGTTCGCTTGGGGCCAGCAATGGTCTTCAAGTGCCAGTCCCGCCCAGGGTGTAGGCTCGGGGCGTGACAATCTTATCAAGACCTCTTATTGTAACCTTACTATATATGGATCTACAATAATATTCCAACCTAGTCAACGACAAAGACACATTCTTGGGTAACACTTTCCTGAAAACAATCTGGAGTAAGTAATGCATTATGAAATAAGCATCATCGCTTTTGTATTATGTTACTTTCATCTTTTCAATTTTCACACGATTTGATATAGGGCCCGTTTGGTGATTTTCCATCTTTTAAAATGGAGATAAACGACCTTTTCTCTTCTCGTTTCATGGAAAATGAGCTTTATATTTATGAATGTTGTTACTATCATAATATTTTATTGGTTGAAGTTCTTTGCATATCCCATCTCATTTAAGTCATAAAGAGAAGTTAGATGATCTTTTGACTGTCCAAGTATATCCAACAAAGTTCAAAGTAAATTCACACATATTCTTTTTTATATGCATCAAATCAACATGTCCTCAATTTGTTGGTTGCCCAATACAACAATTAAACAAATATGGATTTTCCCCCCATGGATCATCATTCTTTCCTTTTATTTTCTTTTGGCTCTTTTTATAGACATTATTTAATTCGCGTAGTTCTTCAAGAACTTTTTTGCTTGATAAGGTAGTAGGTGCATCTCTATGCTCCTCTTCACCATCAAATGATTTCTTATATCTTCTAAATGAATGATCATAAGATAAAAATAGCTGATGATCGAAGTAACACATCTTATGACTATATTTGAGATATTGGGAACAAGTATTATAAATACATGTAGGGCATTCCCATCTCCCATTGGTTTTCCATCCGAAAAGCATTATCAGTGCTTGAAACTCACAAACTTACCACAATAAAGTGGAACTCATAATAAATTTTGACAATGTCTGTCATCTATGACTTTGTTTTATCTCATTGAACCTAGATCTTGGGATATCCAGTCTTCTAGGTAGAGTTACCATCACGATGACTTTTCCTCAACCATAGTTCCATTCCTTTCGATGATCTCTCAACTCAATCTCTAGTTAGGTCTTTTGTAAGTGGATTAGACACATTATCATTTGAATTTACATAGTCAATTGTGGTAATTCCACTAGAGAGTATTTTCCTAACATACTTGTGTCTTTGTTGTATGTGATGAGACTTTCCATTATATAAAATGCTCCTAGACCTTCCTATTGCAACTTGACTATCACAATGTATGCATATAGGGGCCGTTGTTTTGGGCCAAAATAGAATATCTTCTAAGAAACATCAGAGCCATTAAACTTCTACACATGTCTTTTCTATGACTTTGAATTCAAACTCCATTGTAAGACGAGCTCTACATGTTTATTTGGATGATTTTGAAGATATTGCTCCTCTACCAATAGTAAAACATATCCACTCATAGATTTGATTTCAGTTGACCCAATAATTCAATTTCCATCGTTATATCCTTCAACAACTGCTTGATATTTGTTAGAATCCAAAACATAGTTTTGAGTGTCATCTAATTACCCAAAACCCTTTTCATGCCATCCAATGATTTCGATTGGGATTACTTGTGTATTGACTAAGTTTACTTATATCGTAGGCTATGTCTGGTCGTGTACAATTCATGACGTATATCAAGCTTCTCAATACTTTGACATAATTCAATTGAGACTGACTTTCACCTGTATTCTTAGCGAGATCAAGGTTCACACCAATTGGTGTTCTATGCACTAGTACTTAAGCTTTTCAAGTACCTTTCGAATATAATGAGATTGAAACAATGCTAAACCATGAGTCGTTTTATGAATTTTAGTTCCCAATATCAAATTGGCAACTCCCAGATCTTTCATATCAAACTTACTAGCGAGCATACGCATAGTAGCATTTATGTTAGCAATGTCGTTACTCATTATCAACATGTCATCCACATATAGGCATACAATGACCTCTCAATTTGGATAATCTTTAATGTAAACACATTTATCACATTCATTGATCGTAAATCCATTTGCCAAAATGGTTTGGTCAAACTTTGCATGCGATTGTTTGGGTGCTTGTTTTAGTCCATATAGTGACTTAATAGGTTTACACACTTTCTTTTCTTTACCAGGAACTACGTAGCCCTTAGACTGTTCCACGTAAATATCTTCCTCCAGTTCTCCTTTTAAATAGACTTTTCTTACATCTATTTGATGGATTTCAAGACCGTATATTAAAACTAGGGCAATTACCTTTGAATTCTTGTAATCGTAGTTACTGGTGATTATGTGTCAAAATAATCAAGATATTTTTTTTGTCTAAAGATTTTAATGGCAAGTCTTGCTTTGTATTTATCAATAGTTTCATCGGCTTTCATTTTCCTTTTGAAAATCCATTTCAAACCCAAATGTTTGTTTCCTGAAGGAAGATTAACAAACTACCAAGTATAGTTGCTTAAGATTGAATGTATCTCACTATTGACAACCTCTTTTCAAAAGGTTGAGTCCGTAGACAACATATCTTCCTTGAATGTTTGAGGCTCATTTTTAAGAAAGAATGTTCCAAAATCAGTTCCAAAGAAATTAGATGTCATTTGAAGTTTACTATGTCTTAGACTCTCTTCATTATGTACAATCTCTTTTGGTTCTTCTCGAGGTTGTTTAGACCCTTCACTAGATAATTTGACTATAATTTTATATGAATAAATGTGTTTAAACAATTCAACGTTATATTATTCCATTACCGTATTGTCACGAATATCTAGATGTTCAGACTTATGAATCGAAAATTCACATGTCTTACTATTTGTGGCATATCCAATGAAAACTCAATCAACAGTATTAGGTCCTATTTTGACCCTCTTAGGTATAGGAAGTTGGACCTATTGGTTAGACACCCGCACAGTTTAAAACATTTCAAGATGGGTTTTCCTCCTTTCCATTTATCATATAGAATAACATGTGTCTTTGTCACGCCCCGAGGCTACCCCCTGGACGCAACACGGGACCTAGGATAACGAGTGATCCCAAGCTAACCCTGCTAGCATAATCATAAGCATACTAAAGATAAACTGAAACAATAAATAATGTGCGGAAGTTAAATCATGATAAAACTGAAATGATGGGGAATACCCATATACTAAGTCTGAATATATGAAAGTTGAGAGTTTGAATACAAATGAAAAGTTAAACTCTAAGACTAAAGCTGAAACTAATTATGTTCGATATAAGCCTCTAAACTAACTAGAAATGTTGGGACATGCCCCAACTAGATCTAGAAAAATTGAAACTAAAGCTAAAATGGATAAAGATAGTCATGTCATTAGTTCTTCAAATGATAAAGATAGTCATGTCACTAGTCCTCGAAGAATGAGGACTCACCACTAATACTGCTGAGATGAAGATTGAGAGACGATCTATGTGTGATCTGTCTTTTGAGGCACTGAACCAACATCACGAGAAGATGTAGTGCAGAGTATGCGTCAGTACTTGAAAGGTACTGAGCATGAATGATACAGTAATACTGAACAATAACATAACTGATTCAAAGCATATATCTGAGCGATGACATGAAATAAAAGTGATACAAACTGATAATACTGAACATGAAATACTGAATGCAATGACCAAGTTTATAACATGCTAAGACTGATTTCTGAACTATATCGATAACATGGTCAATGCGATAGAATCTGACTGAACTGTAAGACAACTATTAATAACCGATGTAAAACCACGTGAAATAAATATGAAGTCTAATGTATACGCCCTATCGAGAGGACCCACTATATCATGCCAGACAAATTCCCAAATTCCTTTTAACGCATCTGTCAATTTCCCCTTTCTCTTCCTATAATGGCACCAAAATCTGAGAAAAATTCTGCCGAGAAGAAACCAGTAGCTGAAAAAACTCCAGTAGTTGAGAAATCTCCGGCAGAGAAGAAGCCAAAGGCCGGAAAGAAGCTACTAAAGGACAGCAGTGCAACTGCCAGAGACAAAAAGAAGAAGAGATCGAAGAAGTCAGTTGAAACCTACAAGATCTACATCTTCAAGGTGCTGAAGAAGGTACATCCATATATCGGTATTTCCAGCAAAGTTATGGGTATAATGAACAGTTTCATCAATGATATCTTCAAGAAACTTGCACAGGAATCATCTCGTCTTGCTCGTTACAACAAAAAAACATACCATCACTTCTCGTGAAATTCAAATTGCACTGTTAATGTTTGAATTAGCGTTTGTGGATGTAAAATTAGTTCAATTAGCTTATCCTTTTGTAATAAACTTCTAATCATGAATGAAAATTTCTAGTTTTCTAAAATAAAAAAAAACATGCCAGAGGAATAGAGGCATGCTGGCGTGATCACTAAAATAATGCCCATAGAGGGGACTTACAACCTATGGTGCACGTAGATCTAGGACTTGAGGGTGATTGACCCTAGTCCACTCGGTATTAAGCTTCCCATATGATTAAGTAATTAACACTTTATTCCTGAAATACTATAATACTGGATAGCTCAAACTGCCATGCAAACTGAGAATGCAACATTTATATACTGATAATAATGCATTAAAAAATTGAGGTATGTTCATCTGTAACTGAATTAACTTACCTAGCATGTGTAATTCATGAACTAAAAGAACTACATAGCTAGGGTTCTGAATTTAAGAAGGTATCTACGCAAAAACATACTAAAATCATGATAATTTGATTAGGAACATTAAGCAGACTAATTCATAATGATCTACTGAAATTTTAGAAACCCTAAGTCTAGATAATATTAAGGGAATAAAAAATCTGACTAAATTCTAGGGACCTAATGGGTGAAAGGAACCACTAGTGAAATCCCACATACTTGGTGACGAATTCCATAGAGAAATCTTTCGATTTCGGGGGTGGAACTGATAGAACCTTGTTGCGTTCTTGAACTACGGTTCTTGAACTCTTTCTCCTCTTCCGCTCTATTATTTCTAAGTTTTGATGAATGATTTGACTTCGGTAAGTTCTAGTTATGTTTCTAGGCTAAAATTGACCAAAACTACGTAGTTTAGGGGTCCAACGCATAAGGGAAAGACCAAAAGACCCCTGACTTAACTGCTATTGAAGTCACCGACGGATCGTCGCTCGACTGACGGTTTGTGCTGGTTAACCGTCAGTCCGAATTGGGGGGCTGACTTGGGGTGTTGATCCATGGACACAGGCCATAGTTCGTGACCTCACCTACAGTCTGTGTGTTTGGCCGTGGGTCAACACTTAGACAATTTTCTGGGTGGTTTTCTGGGGAAGGTTGCAGATGCGAACTACCAGCACGGGCCGTGGGTCAGCCTATGGTCCATGGGTGGAACCCGTGGGTTGCACCTGCAACTTCTGGAAATCTACATTGAGGTATGTATTCGGATATGGGGTGTTACATTATCTCCCCCTTGGGAACATTCGTCCTCGAATGAAGACTAAACTAGCTGAAATAGAGGGAAAGAGCTGCAAACCCCACCACTAAGTACATGAAACTGATTTGTGACTAAACTAAGTTCCACTAACATGCAAATACGCTGAAAATACAAGTACAAACTGAAGGAACAAGATGCTAATACTGAAGCTACGCATGAATGACTAAAAAATTGAAAAGGAACTATTACCTCAAGCTAGATTGGAATTGGAAGGAAAGAGGTGAGGATACTTGGCCTTCATGGCTGCTTCTGCTTCCCAAGTAGCTCCATCTACGAATTGACTCCTCCACAAAACCTTGACTAAAGCGACTTCCTTGTTCTTCAACCTTCGAACCGACGATTAAGGATTTCAACTTGTACCTCTTCATAAGTGAGACTATCCTTCATAGCCACACTTTCTAAATGAATGATAGATGCTGGATCACCCACACACTTTTTAAACAACGTAATGTGAAAAACTGGATGCACTCCTGCTAGTTCTGTTGGCAACTCTAAATCATAAGCCACTTTAACAATCCTTTTCAAGATCTTGTAAGGGTATACATATCTAGGACTGAGCTTTCCTTTCTTTCCAAATATCATTACCCCTATCATGGGCGACACTTTGAAGAAAACCCAATCATCAACTTTGAACTCTAATTCCCTTCTCCTTATATCTGCATAGGACTTCAGGCGACTCTGGGCTGTCTTGAGTCTAATTCTAATGAGTTGCACTTTCCCATAGCATCAATAACTAAATCTGGCCCTATCAAGGCTACTTCACCTACTTGAAACCAGCCAACTGGAGATCTACATCTACGCCCATGCAATGCCTCATAAGGGGCCATCTGAATGCTGGAATGGTAACTATTATTGTAGGCAAACTCTATAAGAGAAAGGTGATCATCCCAACTACCCTTGAAATCGATCACACAAGGTCTCAACATGTCCTCTAAGGTCTGAATGGTACGCTCTGCCTGACCATCCGTCTGCGGATGAAATGTTATGCTAAGATTAACTTGAGTACCAAGGCCTTTCTGAAATGACTTCGAGAAATGAGAGGTAAACTACGGACCTCTATCTGAGATGATAGACAAAGGAACCCCATGTAACCTGACTATCTCATTAATGTAAAGCTCGGCGTAGTCCTCCGTCGAATCTGCAGTCTTGGCCGCCAAAAGCGTGACGACTTAGTAACTCTATCCACTATCACTCAAATGGAGTCATACTGTCTGCGAGTACGAGGTAAACCTGTGATGAAGTCCATGTTGATCACTTCTCACTTCCAAGTAGGAATGTCGATCTCTTGAGTTGGCCATTGGGGCACTTAGCCACAAAATCTGCTATATCTCTTTTCATGCCATTCCACCAATTACTTCCCACAGATCACGGTATATCTTAGTGGCGCTTGGATGAATAGAATATCTGGAATTATGGGCTTCTACAAGAATCTCTTGTCTCAACTCACCCACCTTAGGAATACATAATCGACCCTGATAGAGAAGCACACCATCTCCCCCTTGGGAGAAAATGTCAACCCTCTGCTGGTGGATTGCACCCTTTAGTTCAAGCAATATCGAATCAATGTCTTGCTTTTCCTTCACCTCCACCACCAAAGAAGATTCTGACCTATTTTGAACTATTACACCACCATCTGATATGCTCAGAAGAGGAACTCCTAAGCGAGTAAGTCTGTAAACATCCTTTGCTAGCTCTTTTCTTTCTTTCTCAACATGTGCTACACTACCCATAAATAGTCTACTAAGAGCATCTGCTACTACATTTGCCTTACTAGGATGGTAATGCACACTTATATCATAATTTTTGAGGAATTCAAGCCATCTCCTCTAGTGAAGATTCAACTCTTTCTGGGTGAACACATACTGAAGGCTCTTATGGTCTGTGAACACATCTACCTGAACACCATACAAGTAATGTCTCCAAATCTTAAGTGCAAACACCATTTCTGCATGCTTGAGGTCATAAATGGGATAGTTCTTCTCATGCACCTTAAGCTGTCTAGAAGCATAAGCTATAAACTTACCTCGATGCATCAACACACAACCTAGGCCGACTCTGGACACATCACAATAGATCAGATAACTGTCTGAACCCTCTGGTAGAGTCAAGACAGAAGCTGTAGTCAACCTAGTTTTTAGTTCTGTAAAGCTCTTCTCACAATCATCTGACCACTGAAACTTGACATTTTTCTGAGTCAACTTAGTTAACGGAGAGGCTATGGGTGAAAATTCTTCCACGAACCTTTTGTAATAACCTGCTAGATCCAATAAACTTTTGTTATCTGTAGGATAGGTAGGTCTGGGCCATTGTTTCATTGCTTCTATTTTCTAAGAATCCACTCAGATCCCTTCGCTAGACACTATATCCCCAAGGAAAGAAACATATTGCAATCAAAACTCACATTTTCTAAACTTAGCAAATAATTGTCAATCTTGCAGAGTTTATAGAACAACCCTAAAATGATTTGCATGTTCTCCCTCATTCCTAGAGTAAATGAGAATATCATCAATAAAGACGATAACGAAAAAGTCTAAATACTGCTTGATCACAATGTTCATCACGTATATGAAAGCTACAAGAGCATTGGTTAGTCCAAATGACATAACTACAAATTCCTAATGACCATATCGAGTTCTGAAGGCTATTTTCAAAATGTCACTATCTGTGACTTTGCGCTGATGATAACCTGATCTGAGGTCTATCTTTGAGAAATGACTAGCACCCTCAAGTTGGTCAAACAAGTCATCAATCCTAGGGATGAGATACTTATTCTTGATCGTGACCTTGTTCAACTGCCTATAGTCAATGCAAATTCTGAGGGAACCGTGTTTCTTCTCAACGAACAACACTAGTGCACCCCCATGGGGAAATACTGGGTCTCATGAAGCCCTTATTTAGAAGGTCTTTCAACTGATCTTTCAGATTTTTAATCTCAGCTGGAGCCATTCTGTAAGGAGGAATAGAGATAGGCTGTGTTTTTGGAAGGAGATCAATTCCAAAGTCAATTTCCCTTAAGGTAAGAAATGAATCGATCTATAGGCGCTAAGCTACTACCTTTTCATTCAAAGATTGGTTCGTCTGGAAACTGAAAATGAATAATCCTAGTTCCATAATCGACTGAGGCATAATAGGAATGTAAACAATCCATGCCTAGAATGACATCGAAGTCTACAATTTCTAACTCTACAAGATCTGCTGAGGTGACTTTCTGGGAGACTGTGATAGGGAAATTTTTGTATACCTGTCTAGCTATAACTGGGTCACCGACTGGAGTAGAGAATAAGAAGTCTTCTGAATGAGTTTCTGGACTAACATCGAATTGGACTACTATATAAGGAGTTACAAAGGAAAGAGTAGGCCCTGGATCTAACAATGCATAAACATCTAAGTCAAAGACTCGTAACGTACTAGGGACTATATCTGGAGAGTCTTCCTGATCCTGGCGAGCCTGAAGAGCATACAACCTATTTTGGCCCTGACCGCCACTTGTACCGAATGAGTTACCCGTCTGAGTCGGGCAACCTGCTGGTGCTGCTGAAGTTGTGGACTGAGCTCTATCATTGTTACCTCCTTGACCCTGCTTAGAAGGACAATCTTTTAACCTGTGACCACATTGACCACACCCAAAACATCCTTCCTTCCTTGCAAGACACTCACCCGAATAGTTCTTACCACACTTAGGAAAAGATGGGTAGGTTCTGGTGCCTGAAATACTACCTTGAGACTTGTAGCCTAATGCCCTACCTTTCTGATCATTTCGGAACTTGGAGGATGGAACACTAGCTGATGAATGTGTTGGAGTTGATGACTTCTGCTGAAACTGTGAGCGATTACCACCACCCATTTTCTGTTGAGAATAGTCATAGTTGTCGGTCCTAACCTTCTTATTCTCCTTGGCTTGTTCCCTAAGCTTATCACCCTCAACCTGCTGAGCATGAGTCATGAGCCTATAAATGCTCATATCTTCAAGTATCATGGCATTCCTGCACTCTGTCTTCACAAGATCGGATACCCCATACATGAACTTGTTCATTTAAGCCCTAGAATCAGCAACCATGTGAGGAGCATACCTGGAGATTTGGGTGAACTTAAGTCCATACCCTTGGACCGTCATCGAACCCTGCCTCAAATTCATAAACTCCTGAGCTTTTACCTCCCTCAACTATCTTGGGAAGAACTTATCCAAAAAAAAACTCACTAAAGCATTCCCAAGTGATAGGAGCGGCATTTGTACCTCTGTTCTCTTTCCACTGAGTGTACCAGATATGAGCTACATCCTTAAGCTTGTAAGATGTCAACTCAACCCGATCATTCCCAGTTACTTGCATTACTCCAAAGATCTTCTTGACCTCATCAATGAAGCTTTGGGGATCCTCACCAGTCTGCTATCCTAAGAATTTAGGCGTATTCATCCTAACAAAATCACAAACTCTAGCTGTCGCTAACCAACATTAGCATTTGCCAGAACTGAAGCCTGCTGATTGTTCTGGTTGGTCATACTCTGAGACAACAACTGAATATCGTTCTGAAATTCAGCATTCGAAACTTCTTGATCTGGGACTGGAGGAGTTGCATTAGCATTCCTGGGGATAGATCTACGAGGAGGCATGATCAATGAAAGCGCAAAATGTCGAGTTAGAACGAGGAATTAGATCACACCTTACGCACGATAAGAGTAACAAGAAAAATGAAGTTTTTCTAAAACACTTTGCAGCCTCCTACTCATTAGATGTGGTGCACTTCACACCCATGAAAAGGACTCTACTTAGTGCGGCTTTTCAGACATCATAGAACTCTTAAACCTAATGCTCTGATACTAAGTTTGTCACACCCCAAGGCTACTCCCTAGACGCAACACGGGATCTAGGATCAAGAAAGACCCCAAGCTAACCCTGCTGGCATAATTATAAGCATACTAAAGATAAACTGAAATAATAAATATTGTGCAGAAGCTAAATTATGATAAACTAAAATGATAAGGAATACCCATATACTAAGTCTGAATATATGAAAACTGAGAGTTTGAATACAAATGAAAAGTAAAACTCTAAGACTAAAGGTGAAACTAACTATGTCCGATATATGCCTCTAAACTGACTAAAAATGTTGGGACATGCCCCAGCTAGATCTAGCAAAATTTAAACTAAAGCTAAAAATGATAAAGATAGTCATGTCACTAGTCCTAGAAGAATGATGACTCACCATTGATACTGCTGAACTAAAGATCGGGAATCGATCTATGCGTGATCTATCTGCTGAGGACCTGAACCTACATCACGAGAAAATGTAGCGCAGAGTATGCATTAGAACTTGTAAGGTACTGATCATGAAGGATAGAGTAATACTGAACAATAACATAACTGAATCAAAACATATATTTGAGCAATGCCAGGAAATAAGCATGTTACAAACTGAGAATACTAAACATGAAATACTGAATGCAATGACCAAGTTTATAACATGCTAAGAGTGATTTCTGAACTATACTGATAACATGATCAATGCAATAGAATCTGCCTGAACTGTAAGGGAGCTACTAATAGCCGAGATAAAACCACATGAGCTAAATATGGAGTCCGATGTATAGGCCCCATCGAGAGGACCCAATACACACTGCCATAGGTATAGAGGCATCCTGGCGTGATCAGTAAAATTATTCTCGCAAAGAGGACTTACAATTTATGGGGCACATAGTTCTGGGACTTGAGGGTGATTGACCCTAGTCCACTCGGTATTAAACTTCCCATATGATTAAGTAATTAACACTTTATGACTGAAACACTGTAATACTGGATAGCTCAAAGCTGACATGCAAACTGAAAATACAACATTTATATGGATTAAACTTTTTAAGCTTTTTAGCTCTTGTATTTAAGTTAGTAAAACAAAAACACAGAGTCGTCAATATGGGCTAGGCTCGTTGGGACGACCTGTCCTAACCGGAGATTTGATAGGGTTGGGCTACGATTTTTGAAGCACATTTAAGAAGATAACTTTTTAGTCTGGCCTGAATAAGCCTACCGATTTGTGAGGCTTGAGAAATATGGATAGGGCCGGCCTGTGGGCCAAATAAAAATTAATAAAAAAATAAAAAAAACAAGAGTCTAAATTCAAAATCGGCTTAAAATTTGAAATATTACAATTTAAATATAAATTATGTTTATAAAATATGTACTACATAAAATAAAAATTCCTTCAAATTTCTAGGAATCACTACATAGGTCGTAGCCTATGGCATATTGTCATAGTTTTTGTGTTTTCTTATGATCAGTGAAAAATAATTTTAATATTTTTATTTAACTATTTATGCTTTTACTTGAAATCAAGCTTAATAAATATTATAAAGATAATTTTATTTGTGAATTTGATTAACAAGTAGTAACACTAACAACATGTAATATTATCTTGTCAATATTTATGATAATATTTTAAAATTATACTTTAATTTAAAAATTATAAAAAGTATACTTTTAAGAAAAGAGGGTTAGCCCGACAAGCCTGTAGCTCACATACGTGTGGGTTGTGTAACATTTCGCAAATTGAAATAACTAGGAAGGAGTTAATAATTGGAAATAGTTGTTTTTGGAAAGAATGAAAATTTGGAAATTTTGTTAAGTTAGAACAAATTGAGTTTTGGTCTAATTCAAACGGCCATAACTCCTATCTCAGGATGAGTTAGGTGTACATCCAGATATGTTAGGAAATCTCATGGAATAATATTTCCAACAACGCCGAGTTTGCGCAATTCCGAGTTCGTATGAGTGAGATATGCCCTTTGGAAGTTAGGGAGTTTAGTAGGGAAAGTCTAATTTGAATTTTGGAAGGGTATTTAAGTCTTTTCCTTGCCCAATTGTTTTATTTTGTTTTTGGTAATTAAGTTAGGGTCTAAGCAGAATTAGACCATTTTAGAAAAGTTGAAATTCACTCTAGGGCTTAGAGAAAAGAGAAAAGAGGAGAAAGGAGAACAAAAGTTCGAAGTTCGTCGATTTCTTGGAGATTTTCGTGTGGATTTCGACAAGGATATAATCCTACAAGGTATGTGAGGCTTTCATAATGTTGGGTTCATTCACCCACGTGCCAAACATGTTTATTTCAGCGTGAATTCGTCCTAAAAGAGTTTGAAAGTTGATGTTCTTGATATCTATTCTTGAATTTGATATTGTTCTTGAGTTGGGCTGAAATTGAGAAGTTTCTGAGATCATTACGTCAAATTATTGAGTTGGTTGGAGTTAGGCTCTTAGGTACATTTGTTGGGTATCTGTATCTAAAAAGAATTTGGGAAAAAGAACCGAGTTTGGGCGAATTGGGGTTGGAAAACGAAGAAGGAAATTAGTCGGGAAAATCTGGGCACTAGCTCCGTGTCGCGGACTTGCTCCCCATATTTGGGAAAAATCATTTCGCGTCCCGAATCGGTCACGGACCTTTCTGCCTCAAAAAGTATTTTCGCGACCAAATATTGAAATGCATCTCCGCGTCGCGGACCTCCCCTCAGGCAGTGATTTTTTTAAAATCTTTTTCTCATGTTTAGTAATCTAAAAACACTGTAAATATCATGAGATCTTTCCTAACACAAATCACAAACCTTAAATCCATAATTCAATTCAAGGAGAGTCAAGAGTCAAGTTTAGAAGTTAAGAAGCAAGTCAAGAGAAGTTCATTAAAGTTTTTCGAAAGTCTTTCATAAATGTTTTAACTTTGTTCTAAGACTTAAGTTTTAAATTAAGCAAACAGTAAAGAGTTGAGTTCATTTCCCCAAAAATTATAAGGGAACTAAGTATTCCCAAGAGTTTAAAATGTTTTTACATTTGAACAAGAAAGGGAACATCGATTCCAAGAGAGCTTTTAAGAAAGAAAGAAGTTTGTTTTAAAAACATATGAGCTAAGTATATTTTGGGAGTAGTATTTGAGCACTGATATGGAGATGCGAGTTCATATTAACTCAAGTCTCCATAAACCATGTAGCCATCATGGGTAGTAAAGGATCATACTTTTTAGATGATTCCTTAAGATGCTTTTTGCATAGACTAGTGGATCCACTTAGTTTAGGCATTCTATATGACAACAAAGTATAGGCCAATTCTGGCAGCGTGGGCAAGACGCTGTATCACCACTTAGGCTCATAGTGGTGGTTGTCGGTTAGAGAATATCCCATAGAAACTATATTACTTTATTATATGAGTAAAATTGAGTTTGTTATTGCATTTTCTTTAACGAATTCCACTGTTTTACAAGTTTTATATTTATTGCATATGTTTATTGCTTTATATTGAGTTAAGTTATTTAGGAGTTGAGTAAAGCCAAGGTAAGTGTTTCTTTCAAATTCTTTTCAACCCTATGTTGTGTTTAGCATTTCAACTCGCATACTCGTACATTCAATGTACGGATGCCAGTTGACCTGCATCTTCTTATGATGCAAACTCAGGTAACTAGGATCCTCACCAAGCTCCTCATTGATCCAGTTGAGCACTCAGAGTCAGTTGGTGAGCCTCCTTGCATTCCGGAGGACTACTTTTACTTTGCTTTTAGTACTTTATTGTTAGGATGATTGGTGGTCTTGTCCCGACATCCCTCATTGTTTTAGAGGTTTCATAGACAGTAAGTAGTTCAGTTGTCTTTACATTTTCATTTCATATGTTAAGACTTGAGTTACCATTTTGGCGAAGTTAAATGCTGACTTTTAAACATTATAAGTTATTCTATTTAACAGTTGAGTAAGTGCATTTGATCATTGTAATAATGCTTAGAGTCTTTCGCTGAGTAAGTAAGCCAGGTCAAGGGTTCTCTTGGGGCCATCATAGTTCTCGAGTGCCAGCCAGGTTCGCGGTGTAGGCTCGGGGCGTGACAAACTTGTTATCAGAGCATAGAGTTCAAGAGTCCTAGGGAGTCTATGAAGCCGTGTCTGCAGAGTCCTAGTTATCTGTGTGAAGCGCGCCACATCTATAATTATGAGGCTTCAACACTTGGGAAAATTATTACTTATTTCACATTCATTTTGTGCGTTAGAGTTTGATCTCTAAAGAGTCTTCTTCTAAATTGTGCTTGCGCGTGTTTTCAGATAATCATGCCTCCACGAGAGCTGTCAGAGGTCGTCCTGCTAGACGTAATATTGAGGAGCAAGGGGTACCCAATGCACCTGAAGTGCAACTTACCAATGCTGAGTTCCGTGAAGCTATAAGGATGCTAAGTCAAGTTGTTACTAACCAAGTTGGGCAACAAAGAAGAGCTCGACAAAAAGAGGCCGACACTTTGAGGATTCGTGAGTTCTTGAGAATGAACCCTCCAAGCTTCACTGGTTCGAGCACTACTAGGGATCCAAAGAACTTTATTGAGAAGCTACAAAAGGTATTTGATGCTATGCACGTTGCCGAAACTAGTGAATTGAACTAGCTACATATCAACTGAAGAATGTTGCTAGGACTTGGTTTGACCAATGGAAGAAGAACCGAGCTGAAAATGCACCGCCTTCGAGTTCGGCTAGTTTTGAGGAGGCCTTCTTAGGGTGTTTCTTCCCCCGAGAACTGAAAGAGGCTAAGGTACGAGAGTTCCTTACCCTTAAGAAAGAGTCACTAAGTGTTCATGAGTATGGGTTAAAGTTCACTCAATTATCCCGTTATGCTCCGGAGATAGTTACAGATATGAGGAGTAGAATGAGATTATTTGTTGCTGGGTTGTCCCGTCTATCAAGAAAAGAGGGAAGGGCAGCGATGCTAATTGGGGACATGGATATAACGAAGATAATGGTATATGTGCAACAGGTTGAGGAAGAGAAGCTGAGGGATAGGGAAGAGTTTAGAAACAAGAAGGCTAAGACAGAGAATGAGTCCGGGCAGCAGAAAAGTAATGTGTACCGTTCATCCTTTCAGTAAAAGCAAAAGGGATTGTGTTGCTCCCCTAATTACACGCAAGTGTACGTAGTCGCACAAGTAGTACAAATTATTTAAGAAACAACTTATCGTTCCCAAAGGACTTATGATCAACTTACATTCACTTAATTCTACAACTAAAAGTACCTAAATAACCTTTTTAAGAGTTGATGATTTAGTTAAGTACCTACTAATAATTATGCACTAAATGAAAGTAACCTATTGTGAACAACTTTGTTAATATGGTTCAAACAAGTTTAAAAACAATTCCAGGGCTGCAGCATACATCGAATAGCATGCATCATATCATTGGCTTAGATTTCACTTCAGTTGTCAAATTACTGATTTATAGGGTTGATAGTATGGTCCGGGTGGTTCGCCTCTTGCCGCCTACCCCAATTAGCTATCTAACTACATCATTGAGCGGGGATAAATAAACTAACTGGCACGCATGTATATTTCATCCTATTTCGTAACCAAGCAAGGTGTTCGTCTGGGCGTCACTCCTGAACACTAATCACTTCAATTTAATGGGTGGACCGAGCTCTCTATATTCTCTGGTCTATCTGACCCTTCCTCATTCAATTTTAAGATTAGACAGTAGATTTATTCTATGGTGCGCAAGCATAAAATAGTAAACCAAGAATATAGAAGTAATTTGGATTGACAACCGAGAATCAATTCATAAAGCCTCAAACATTCACCATATAATTTATTGCTACAGCCCCAGAACTAGGGCGTTTAGCTACTCGTGCTATTAGAAAACAAGAAAATACAATAGTTCATGCAATTTTTGGAAAATAGAAGAGTTAAAGGATTAAAACCTATTACAAACTTGAATTCTTTCCCTTGCACACTAAATCAACAGTTCCACACCCACTATAGAGGCATAAGAATCTATTTATAATAGTACGGAAAGTTGGAAACCAATCCTACTCAAATAAGGACTCCTAATTAATATTTAAAATCTAAAAAAATCAGAAAATAGGTGGCGCGTCGTGCCCTTTATCGCACCTCAAAATTTTCTCTGAAGGACCACCAGTGGTGCGCCGCACCAACCAGTGCGCCAGCCACTGGTGGTTTTTGCCTTAGCCATTTTCCTGCATCGCCTTGCTCTTTCTTCCCTCTTCCCAATCCATATTCCGTCAAGATTTCCTGAAACAACTAATCACTTGTGTAAGTATGCAATCATCACAAGTTAAACTAAAAATCAAGCTAATAACTCAAGATCGTCATCAAACATCATTACTTCGTGGGCCAATTTCGACTACTTAGGCATATAAATATGCCTAAGATCACCACCCCACACTTAGAATTTGGTTTGTCCTCAAACGATCTTTAAACTATCGACTCTTTTTTTCACAACACTTGGCTTTATCGACCCACCTCAAAACCAACCAAACATATTTAATCATGATCTTGTAGTTCACTTTGGATGCAGCAATCCACAACATTTATACCAATGTACACACATGCTCAAAGAATGACTCTTCTGTTATTTTTACGGGCTAATGCAAACTCATACCACACATCAATTAGATAATCTTACACATGCCATGAATGCCCTCACTTGTTTATGTTTAGTAAAGCCTTTCACTCAAGCAATTTCAAAATCAATAAGGCCTATCTTTCAAACAAACAACTCACTCTCACAAAATAAGTTCTTACTTTCCTCAACATACCATAAGCTTGCCCATAGTGTATTCTTGCTTTCACATTATATTTCTCAAGGAATCAAGAGGACTTTCATTTGGTTGTAATGTCGGCTTAAGGTAAGGGAAGGAATATTTGGGAATCATTTCAGTAACTAAACCTCCCTAATGCACATGTTATTACTTAGCCAACAATATCTTTCATAACTTTTTCTTTCCTCCTAGTACGCACTTCATGGCTATGTATCCCCTTTGTTGCTTCATATTTTCCTTTTATTTTTTTTTCATCATTTTTTTTTCATGCCTTTGCACTAGCCATCCAAACTCTAGATTTTAATATTTGAGTAGGGTACACATTATCTTGGATAGGATCAGGGACAGTGTTTCGAGCATAGTTCTAAATTAGCCACCCTCCATTTTAGTTGAGGTGCACATTGTCGCTAAGGACCAGGGCCAAAATAAAATTTCATTTTTCACACAATGTAGCAATTCACCTTTAGCTATATCAACCAACATTTCCAACCCTTTTTCTCAACATAGTGCATTAAGGATTTTTCATATGATCAAAAGACTTGGTCTCAAACAACGGGTTTTGGCTTATCATGTGGTTTATCAATAAACAAGGCTAAAGGCTCAATGGGGGTTTACTAGGGATGATTTCAATGGTAGGCATACAAGTAGAGGTAAGAATTGGCTATTTCAAAGAAGCTCCTCATTCACATTCCTTAAGTCATACAAACTACTAATTCAACACACACAAGGCAAGTTCTAGATATCAAGTTAAGATAGAACCAATCAATTCTCACCACACATGGCATTATGACACATATAAGGATATGTGAACCAACATGTTCCAACAACTTGCATTACGGTATCATTACACAATTAAGCCCATTTATTTTTATTTTGAGTCAAAACGAACACATGCTTGTTACAAGGTCAACAATCTATTGCATTCTTCCAAACATGACTACCCATGACGTTTGACTAACCTTTTCCGACATAGTTTCAAAAGGCCAAGGTTGTTTTCTCAATCCTACTCTTCTATGTGACTAATTTTCCCTTAAGACGGTCGTCATCCATCCATCATTGGGAACTGTCACTCCTAAGACGACTCTAAGACTCTGTAAAGCGATAAACTAGTCATATTCGGTTCAAAAGGACAATCCTCAGTAAAAGTACCGAAAACAAACACTGAGGAACCCAAAATAAAAAATTGTAAAAATTTAACAAAAAGCTACCACTAGACTCGATAAACCAGTAAACAACTATATACAATAAAGACATATTACCCCACCCCACACTTAAAAATAAACACTGTCCTCAGTGCACAATTAAAGCAAAGTATAGAGTTAGGAATACTCCCTCGGGCCTCTAGGCCTCGTCATCACCGTGATCAAACACCATCAAGGCATTCACATCCTCATCCACAACATCATCCTCCTCATTATCCATAGCTTCATCTGCAGTAACCTCATCATCATCCAGAGACTCCGAGAATGCGAGACTAGTCCTGCATAAAAATGTTGCACTCTCGGTCAAGGGATAACGCTCTGCCATGGTCTCCATCTCTGCATCTGTAACTGGACGGCCACTTATTCACAGCTGCAATTCTGCCATGGCAAACATTCTTGCCATGACACTATCATCACGGGCTTGCGTCTCTTGGGCAGACAAGACATGACCATGGGACGCGTCTAACGCCTTAGTGGGGGTCACATCCACCACTTTACCCGTCAGATCCGGGTGAAAAGCAATAGTCAAGTCACAAGCCTCCTCCTCTATACCCTAGTTTCTCAACAAATGTGTTATCAACCCCCATAACAAAACCGCCAACGCAAATTGTTCCTGAACTTCATCATATTTTGCCTCAGGATTTCCCCAACATTAGGCATTCCCTTCATCAGTATATAGACCAATACCACTCTATCCCACGTCACCTCAGTCAAATGTTTCGCGGGAAGTAAGATACTACACACTATTTTCAGCCACACCCTAGCAATTAGATTGAAATTAGCAAAGTGGAGGGTGGAATGCCTTCTAGTATCTTTACTACGCCCCCACCTAGTTGTTGACTCTACCCCACACAATGTGTGTCAAATATCTCTATACGGGGGTTTCTTTTTCAACCTATTAAAGTCCTCGTCATTATAGTTAGGGGTACCCAACAACTCATTCAATATCCTAGCCAAAAACTTCACATCTCTGCCTCTTATAGGTACAGTTTTGTACTTAGTTTCTGTGAGCCAATTTGCATAAAACTCACGAACTAATGACAAATTATAGTCACCCGGATGGTCAAAAGAAAATCGCAATCCCAACTCAACCACAGTCCTATAAATATCAGGAAATTGAGACTGTAATCTTACCGAATCGACGTATTCATCTCCCATATATTTTGCTTCCCGTTGGCAGTCAAACCAAGTCAACCCATATCGCTGAACCATTTTTTTACCGAATTTTTAGGCTGGTTCCCTATTTCCGAACCCGGATGCTTCACCCTTTCTACTCCGCTTAGCCCCCGCCACATTCTTCGCCTTAGGTGCCATTGAAACCTGTGAAGAAGAAAAAAACTAGAGAGAGAAAAAATTAGAAAAATTGGAGGGGTGGTCGGATTGCACAATGAGGAGAAGAGGAAAACAAGAAAAAGAAGATAATGGTGGGAAATGATAGTTTAGAAGTGAAAGAGAAGTGGGGAAGTGGAGGATTTATAGTTGATGGTGGGAGTTAGAGTGGAGGAAGGAGAAGATGAAAGGTGAGAAGAAGAAGAAGAGTTGGAGAGAATTTAGAGGGGTTGGGCGGTTTGTAGGGGAATGGGGGAAAGAATTTAGAGTTTTAGGGATTTAAAAGGGAGTGGGTCGGGTTCTATCCAGGTGGAAACCCGGATTTGAAAAAAATTTAGGCTTGGCGCGATGGGGGCGCGGCGCGCCATCAACACCTCTCTGAACTTTGGGGCGTGGCGCGATGCGCCCCAAAGCCTCCTCTGAACTTTTATGCTAGGCGCGCCACGCCTGGCTAATTTTTTTTTTCTTTACATACTAAGGTACAAAAAATAAAAGAAAATCCTATTTAGCTATAACTAACTTAATTCTATGAATTGAAACTACGCTAACACAAAAAAATTTCAAGAATTCAAAGACGAACTACCTATCTATTACATATTGTTCATGGGTTGCCTCCCATGTAGCGATTGATTTAACGTCACGGCACGACGCAACTTGGATCATTCATCATTTAGCTTAAGAGCCTCCCAATCACAATCCGAATCTTCACCAAAATAGTGCTTCACTCTTTGCCTATTGACTAAGAATGTAGGGCCAGTCTCACCTTGAAGTTCAACTGCCCCATGTTGTGTCATTCTAACCACTTTGAACGGACCATTCCACTTTGACCTGAGTTTTCTGGGGAACAACCTTAGTCTAGAGTTAAAGAGTAATACCTTATCTCCCGGATTAATAGTGTGAGCCACTATGTTCTTGTCATGCCACCTCTTCGTCTTTTCTTTGTATAGTTTGGCATTCTCATACACGTGGAGCCTAAACTCCTCAAGTTCATTTAGTTGGTTTACTCTCTTTTTACCGGCTAGCTCGGGGTCCAAGTTCAACTTCTTAATCTCCCAATAATCTTGATGCTCTATATCCGCCGGGAGGTGACATGCTTTTCCAAATACTATGTGATAGGTAGAAGTCCCTATGGGTGTCTTGTACGCAGTACGATATGCCCACAACGCATCATCCAACTTCTCAGCCCAATCTTTCCTCTGCGCATTCACCGTTTTCTACAAAATTTGCTTTACCTCTCTATTTGACACCTCCACTTGGCCACTTGTTTGAGGATGGTAAGTTGTCGCAACCTTATGACGAATATCATACTTTGCAAGAAGGTTCTTAACAAGATGGTTAATGAAATGCTCAACTCCATCATTTATGATTGCTCTTGGCATGCCAAAGCTAGTGACAATGTGCTTCTTGATGAACTTTCTCACCACCCTTAAGTCATTGGAAGGAAGAGTGACCGCCTCAACCCATTTGCTAACATAATCCACAGCCACAAGAATGTATTGGTTTCCACTTGATTGTGGGAAGGGACCCATAAAGTCAATACCCCACACATAAAAAATTTTCACCTCCAGAATGTTACTTAGTGGCATCTCATGTCGCCTTGAAATAGTACCCAATCTTTGGCATCTATCACAACCCTTCACAAAAGCAACACAATCTTTAAATAGTGAGGGCCAAAAGAAACCAGATTGTAGTACCTTATGAGCAGTGCGCTCTCCCCATGATGACCTCCATATGGGATAGCATGACAACTTTCCAGCACTTTGTGAACCTCATACTCTGGGATGCACCTTCTCACTACCCGGTCTACCCCTTGCTTGAACAAGAATGGTTCGTCCTAAATGTAGAACTTGGCATCATGGTTAAGCTTTTTCTTTTGTTGGGTGGTAGCACCCGGAGGATAATCACCACTTACTATCAAATTCACTATGTCTGCATACCATGACACTTGAGAGATATCCAATGCCATTAATTGTTCATCCGAAAACTCTTCCCGGATTTGCTCACCTTCATTCACATGTGAAAAATCCTCCAACCTAGATAAGTGATCTGCTATTTGATTCTCTGTACCCTTCCTATCCTTGATTTTGAGGTCGAATTCTTAGAGAAGCAATATCCACCGAATCAGCCTTAACATCCTTCTTGTTGAATAGGTACTTAATAGCTGCATGGTCAGTAAAAACAATCACTTTAGTACGTACCAAATATGATATGAACTTGTCAAAGGCGAACACTAGGGCCAACATCTCCTTCTCATTCACTGTGTAATTCGCTTGAGTAGAGTCAAGGGTCTTGCTTGCATAATAGATTGAGTGGAACACTTTATTCTTTCTTTATCCCAACACTGCACCCACTGCTACATCGCTTTCATCACACATGAGTTCAAATGGTAATTCCTAATTAGGGGCAATTAAGATCGGAGCCTCAATTAAGTTCTTCAGCATCTCAAAAACTTTTAAGCACATCTCATCAAAGTCAAGCTTCACCTCTTTCTCCAGAAGGCTGCACATGGGTCTTGCTATCTTGGAAAAATCCTTGATGAATCACCTGTAAAAACCTGCATGACCAAGAAAACTATGCACACCTTTTACAGAAATGGGAGGGGGCAATTTCTCAATAACTTCTACCTTAGCCTTATCAAACTCCAAACCAGATTTAGACACCTTGTGTCCCAACACTATCCCATCTCTTACCAAAAAATGACACTTTTCCCATTTTAGAACTAAGTTAGTGTCCTCACATCTAGCAAGTACTTTATCAAGATTCCGGAGACATACCTCAAAAAAATTCCCAAAGACGGAGAAATCAGCCATGAACACCTCTACAAAGTCTTCCACCATATCATGAAAAATGGCCATCATACACCTTTGAAAAGTCGCCGGTGCATTGCAAAGTCCGAATGGCATGCGTTTGAAAGCATATGTACCATACGGACAGGTGTATGTGGTTTTTTCCTGATCCTCGGGTGTAATCAATATCTGGTTGTAACCTGAATAGCCATCTAGGAAACAATAGTACTCCTGCCCTGCTAACCTGTCAAGCATTTGATCAATAAAGGGAATGGGGTAGTGATCTTTCTGAGTAGCATAATTAAGTTTCTGGTAATCCATACAAATTCGCCACCCAGTCACTATTCTAGTAGGAATTAGCTCATTCTTTTCATTCCTTACCACAGTCATACCTCCTTTCTTGGGAACACATTGCACCAGACTTACCCACTTACTATCAGAGATTGGGTAAACAACCCCAGCATCTAACCACTTTATCACTTCCTTTCTTACCACTTATTTCATCAAAGGATTTAGACGACGTTGATGTTGTGCACTTGGTTTGTGATCATCTTCCATGTAAATTCTGTGCATACATAACGCCGGACTAATCCCATGAATATCAGCCATCTGCCATCCAATTGCTTTCTTCCTCCTCTTCAAAATTCTCAATGCCGCCTCAACCTGTAAATCAGACAATTCGGCAGAAAGTATAATAGGCAAAGTTTCATTAGTACCCAAAAAAGAATACCTTAGGTGAGCCGGCAAGGCTTTTAGCTCCAACTTAGGATCCTCTTCAATTGATGGTTTTGGAGGGGGCCCTAACTCACGATCTAAGGACTCCACTTGAGTCCTACGAGTTTCTACTACTGCTAGATTTAAGCATGATTCAGTCTCTTGAGCTTCAGCATCTCCCTCTAACTGTTGACCCACTAACACTCTTTCTAAGGGGTCTTCGGGCAAAAATAACTGTGACTTTACTATGCGATCAACCATAGTAATATCGTACAACACTTTATAAATAGAAGGCAATTTTAGCGCGCGGTACACATCAAATACCTCTACCTTATCATGTGCCCTCATGGCTAATTGACCAGCTGCTACATCAATTAATGCCCTACCCGTGACCAAGAAAGGACGTCCCAAAATGAATGGAACTTCAGGATCGGGTTCAAAGTCTACGACCACAAAATGTACCAGAAAAATCAATAAACCTACTTGAACTAACACATCTTCTACCCCCCCCCCCCCTCTGGCCTAGGAATAGATCTATCAGCAAGTTGAAGAATAACAGTGGTTTGTTTTGCACTACCCAACCCAAGCTTTAAATACACAAATAAGAGCATCGAATTTATACTTGCCCCCAAATCACACAACCCCCGGACATGAACACTTTGCCCAATTGTAATCTGCACAGTGAAACTACCTAGATCTTTTAACTTTTTGGGCAGTCTGTTTTGAATCATTGAGCTGCACTCCTCAGTAAGTGCCACAGTTTCATATTCTGTGAGCCTCCTCTTGCTAGCCACAATGTCTTTCATGTATTTAACATACTTTGGGATACCCTGCAAAATGTCAACCAAAGGTAGATTAATGCGAACCTGTTTAATGAGAGAGAGAAACTTACCGAAGCATTCATCTTCATTCTGGTTTTTTAGCCTCTGTGGAAATGGAGGTGGTAATTTCTTTTGAGGAATGGGTACCTCAACATTAGAGCTTTTTAGTACTTCTTCCACATCCTTTTCTTTCTTACTTACCTCAGTGTCTCTCTTCTTTGGAGCTAGTTCTTCTAATTGCAGCCCACTTCTAGTAATTACCACATGCAATTGCTTTGGATTGGGCTCAGTATCACCGGGCAGCCCACCTTAGGGACGCAAGTTCAAAGAATTAGCCACTTGCACAACTTGTTTCTCTAAACTCATTTGGGACATCTGGATGTTTCTAATGTTCTCATCCTACATATCTATTCTAGCATTTAATTTGGTCCCTATTTCAGTCATGAGCTTTTGAAGTAGCTCTTCATTGGTCATCCCCCTTTTTTATGCACTAGAATTTCAGCCTTGGTTAGGATTGTAGTACTGTTGCCCAGCCCCTTGAGAACGGTATTTAACCCCTTGCGCCTGATTTTGGTTTTGGTTCCCACCCCATGAGAGGTTAGAATGGTTCTTCCAACTAGGGTTGTAAGTGTTACCATAATTTTGTTGCACTCCCCCCATTGCACATTACCCACATATTTTACGGAATCTGGGTTTGCCTCACATTGCTCGGTTTCATGAGTTCCACTACCACATACCTCACACCAATTTGTTGCTTGTTGTACTACATTTACCAGAGCCTGATTTAGAGCTATTTGTTTAAATTGTAATGTAATGTTAAGTTGCATTGCATCTAATTTGGCATTTATGGCAGTAGCTTGGTCTACATCTAAGATCCCTACAGCCTTTTGGATTGGAGTTCTAGACATTTCACCCTCATACCCTTGGTTCCCTTCAGAAAGTTTATCGAGTAAGGCAAAGAACTCTTCACTTGTTATGGCTAGGACCTGTCCACCTGCTGCACTATTAAGAATAGAACGAGCATTATAGTCTAAACCTTTAAAGAAAGTGTGACAAAGTACCTCATTGGTTTGCATGTGATGTGGGCAAGCATTCGACATTTGTTTGAAACGCGCCCATGCTTGGTACATGCCCTTCCTTTGCTTTTGAACAAAGTTTATTATCTCGCCCCTCAGTTTCGCGGTTTTCTTGGATGGGAAAAATCGACTCAAGAACTTCTTTGCTAGATCATCTCAAGAAGTGATGGAGTTAGGTGGTTCAGAATCTAACCAACGTCTTGCGGCTCCTAACAATGAGTATGGGAACAAATTCAACCTTTCATAGTCTGATGAGACTCCAATTGGGATGTATGCATTGGTGATTTCTTTGAAGTCCTAAGATGGATTTGAGGATCCTCATGGGGGAGACCAGTGAATTGCCCATTAGTATGGAGGATATGCACCATGTTCTACTTTAGTTCAAATCTACCCCCCGGTGGAGGTTTCCTAATGCTGGATGCCAAGTTGGCTGTGAGTGGGACTTCCATATCACAGACTGGTCTTGCGGGTACGACATGTGGTGCTCCTTGATTATTCGGGTTCCTTTGGTTATTCACGTTTTCCGAGTTATTCAAGCTATCTTGATTCTCATCATCAATGTTTTCCAGTTTACCTAAACCTAATTCTCCTCGTCCTTGATTCATTTTTCTGTGTTGTCGTAGAACTCGTTCAGGTTCGTTGTATGGTTCGACAAGATCTCCTCTCCGAGCCAGACCTGAAAATCAAGTACCTATAATACACAAGCTAAAATCAAGTAATTAATATCTGAGTATATTAAGTGTAAACTTAAGAAGATTGAATATAAATCAATTTCTAAGTCCCCGGCAGCGGCGCCAAAAACTTGTTGCTCCCCTAATTACACGCAAGTGTACGTAGTCGCACAAGTAGTACAAATTATTTAAGAAACAAGTTATCGTTCCCAAGGGACTTATGATCAACTTACATTCACTTAATTCTACAACTAAAAGTAACCAAATAACCTTTTTAAGAGTTGATGATTTAGTGAAGTACATATTAATAATTATGCACTAAATAAAAGTAACCGATTGTGAACAACTTTGTTAATATGGTTCAAGCAAGTTTAAAAACAATTCCAGGGCTGCAGTATACATTGAATATCATGCATCATATCATTGGCTTAGAATTCACTTCAGTTGTCAAATTACTGATTTATAGGGTTGATAGTATGGTCCGGGTGGTTCGCCTCTCGCCGCCTACCCCAATTAGCTATCTAACTACATCGTTGAGCGGGGATAAATAAACTAACTGGCGAGCATGTATATTTCATCCTATTTTGTAACCAAGCAAGGTGTTCGTCTGGGCGTCACTCCTGAACACTAATCACTTCAATTTAATGGGTGGACCGAGCTCTCTATATTCTCTGGTCTATATGACCCTTCCTCGTTCGATTTTAAGATTAGACACTAGATTTATTCTATGGTGCGCAAGCATAAAATAGTAAAACAAGAATATAGAAGTAATTTGGATTGACAACCGAGAATCAATTCATAAAGCCTCAAACATTAACCATATAATTTATTGATACAGCCCCAGAACTAGGGCGTTTAGCTATTCGTGCTATTAGAAAACAAGAAAATACAATAGTTCATGCAATTTTCGGAAAATAGAAGAGTTAAAGGATTAAAACCTATTACAAAATTGAATTCTTTCCCTTGCACACTAAATCAACAGTTCCACACCCACTATAGAGGCATAAGAATCTATTTATAATAGTAGGGAAAGTTGGAAACCAATCATACTCAAATAAGGACTCCTAATTAATATTTCAAATCTGAAAAAATTGAAAAATAGGTGGCGCATCGCTCCCCTTATTACGCCTTAAAAGGATCTCTGAAGTACCACCAGTGGTGCGCCGCGCCAACCAGTGCGCCAGCCACTAGTGGTTTTTGCCTAAGCCATTTTCCTGCATCGCCTTACTCCTTCTTTCATATTCCGTCCAGATTTCCTCAAACAACTAATAACGTATGTAAGTATGCAATCATCACAAGTTAAACTAAAAATCAAGCTAATAACTCAAGATCGTCATCAAACATCATTACTTCGTGGGCCAATTTCGAATACTTAGGCATATAAATATTCCTAAGATCAGACTGCTCCATCATCTGCTAGTGCACCTACACCCAGAATCAAAGGTGAGTATAATTGTCAGAATTAATAGAACTTCAAAGCTAGACTTGTACAATCTCAAGGTAGTGTGGCACAAGGAGGTAACTGTGCTCTTACATATGCTAGGTGTGGTAGAACCCACCTAGGTAAGTGTCATGATGGTCAGTCAGGTTGTTTCAAGTGTGGACAAGAGGGTCACTTCATGAAAGAGTGCCCTAAGAACATGCAAGGTAGTGGAAATTTGCGCAATAGAGCCCAATTTTCATCAAGTGCTCCACCAGACAGGGCTTCACCTAGAGGAGCTACATCCGGTACTAGCGGAGGAGCAAATTGCCTTTATGCGATTACTAGTCACCAAGAGTGAGAGAATTTCCAGATGTTTTCACTGGTATGATTAAATTCTTTACATTTGATGTTTACGCTTTGCTAGACCCAGGAGCAAGTTTATCTTTTGTAACCCCTTATGTTGCAAATAAGTTTGATGTTATTCCTGAGAAACTCTGTAAATCCTTTTGTGATCCTACACCTGTTAGGAAGCCTATTCTAGCTGAGCGAGTATATTGTGATTATGTCATTTCCATCAATCAGAAAGACACCATGGATGATTTAATTGAGTTAGACATGGTAAATTTTGATGTCATTCTAGGTATGGACTGGCTTTATGCCTGTTATGCCTCTAGTGATTGTAGAACTCGAGTTGTCAAGTTCAAAATTCCTAATGATCCAGATTTAGAGTGGAAAAGTAGTTCAACAGTGCCTAAGGGTCATTTATTTCGTACCTTAAGGCAAGAAAGTTAGTTTCCAATGGGTGTGTCTATCACTTATTCCAAGTTAATGACTCTAGTGTTGAGAAACCTCCTATTCAGTCATTTCCTATAGTAAACAAATTTTCAGAAGTTTCCAGATGATCTACCCAGAGTCCCTCCTGAGAGAGAGATAGACTTCGGTATAGATGTTCTTCCAAGTACTCGTCCTATCTCTATTCTGCCATATAGAATGACACTAGCTGAGTTGAAAGAGCTTAAAGAACAGTTGAAATATCTCATTGATAAGGGCTTTATTCGACGAAGTATCTCACCTTGGGGAGCTCTAGTCTTATTTGTGAAAAAGAAAGATGGTTCCCTTGGGATGTGTATAGATTACCATCAGTTGAATAAGGTTACCATCAAGAAAAATACCCTTTTCTGAAAATTGATGATCTTTTCGATCAACTTCAGGGTGCTTCTTGTTTTTCTAAGATAGACCTCATATCTGTCTACCGTCAGTTGAAAGTAAGGGAATGTGATATTCTCAAGACAACATTCAGGATCCGTTATGGTCACTACGAGTTTCTGGTCATGTCATTCGGTTTGACCAATGCATCTGCAGCGTTCATGGACCTTATGAGTAGAGTTTTCAAACCTTCTTTAGATATATTTGTTATCGTCTTCATTGATGACATTCTAATCTATTCAAGGAATGAATAAGATCATGCTAGTCATCTCATAATAGTTCTTCAGACTTTGAAAGATAAGGAGTTATATGCTAAGTTCTCTAAATGTGAGTTTTCTCTTGAGTCTATGGCATTCTTGGGCCACATAGTTTCTGGTGATGGAATTAGAGTTGATACCCAAAAGATAGAGGCAGTGCAAAATTGGCCTAAACCCACATCTCCAACTGATATTAGGAGTTTTTTGGGTTTGGCTGGATAGTATAGAAGGTTCGTAGAGGGGTTCTTATCTATTTCATCCCCTTTGACCAAGTTGACTCATAAAATAGTGAAGTTTCAATGGTCTGAAGCTTGTGAGAAAAGTTTTCAGGAATTGAAAAAGAGGTTGACTACTGCCCAGTGTTTACCTTACCAGAAGGTACCCAAGGCTTTTTTGTATATTGTGATGCTTCTAGAGTTGGTTTGGGTTGTGTACTAATGCAGAATGGCAAAGTAATAGCTTATGCTTCCAGACAATTGAAGGTTCATGGGAAGAATTACCCAACCCATGACTTAGAGTTGGCTGTTGTAGTATTTGCTTTGAAAATATGGCGCCATTATCTTTATGGTGTTCATGTGGATGTGTTCACTGATCACAAGAGCCTTCAGTATGTGATTAGTCAGAAAGAGCTTAATCTCAGACGAAGAAGGTGGTTGGAATTACTCAAGGATTATGACATGAGTATTCTTTATCACTTAGGTAAGGCTAATGTTGTTTCTGATGCTTTAAAAAGGTTATCTATGGGTAGTACCGCCCGTGTTGAGGAAGAAAAGAGAGAGCTAGCAAAAGATGTGCATAGACTTGCACAATTGGGAGTCCAACTAATGGATTCCACAGAAGGAGGAGTAGTGGTGATGAATGGGGCTGAATCATCATTAGTGTCAGAAGTGAAAGAAAAGCAAGACCAAGATCCTGTTTTGCTTGAAATGAAGGCAAATTTTCATAAGCAAAAAGTACTAGCTTTTGAACAAGGGGGAGATGGCGTATTGATATATCAAGGTAGATTGTGTGTACCAATGGTGGATGGACTCCAAGAGAGGATCATAGAGGAAGCTCATAGCTCCACATATTCCATTCATCTGTGTTCCACAAAGATGTATCGCGATTTGAGAGAAGTCTATTGGTGGAATAGCATGAAGAAGGGCATGGCAAAATTTGTTACTAAGTGTCCGAATTGCCAACAAGTTAAGGTGGATCATCAGAGGCCCGGTGGTTTGGCTCAAAATATAGAACTTCCGAAATGGAAGTGGGAGATGATTAATATGGTCTTCATCATATGTTTATCAAGGTCTCGCTGGCAGCATGATTTTATTTGAGTGATCGTCGATAGAATGACAAAATCAGCCCACTTTTTGCCGGTAAAGACTACCCATTAAGCAGAAGATTATGCTAAGTTGTATATTCAAGAGGTAGTTAGACTCCATGGGGTGCCAGTTTCGATTATTTCAGATATAGGTGCATAATTTACTACACAATTCTAGAAATCTTTTAAAAAAAGCTTGGGTTCAAAGGTGAACTTAAGTACTGCTTTTCATCCTCAGACAGATGGTCAAAGAGAGCGCACCATTCAGACCTTAGAGGATATGTTGAGGGCTTGTGTGATTGATTTCAAAGGTAATTGGGATGATCGCCGACCTCTTATCGAATTTTCTTACAACAATAGTTACCACTCCAGTATCCAGATGGCTCCTTATAAGGCTGTTTATGGGAGAAGATGCAGATCTCCTATTGGATGGTTTGAAGTTGGTGAAGCTGGGTTGATAGGACCAGATGTAGTTCGTCAATCGATGGAGAAGGTGAAAGTGATTCAAGAGAAGTTGAATACGGTGCAGAGTCGTCAGAAATCCTACACTGATGTTAGGAGAAAAGAGTTAGAGTTTGAAGTAGATGATTGGGTGTATTTAAAGGTTTCACCTATGAAGGGCGTTATGAGATTTGGTAAGACGGGGAAACTTAGCCCCCGGTATTGGACCTTATCGAATATCCAAGAGTATTGGCAAAGTAGCTTATAAATTGGAGCTACCGCAAGAGTTAGCAGCGGTTCCGGTATTTCACATCTCCATGTTGAAGAAATACATGGGCGATCCTTCATTTATCATACCAACCGAAGATATTGGGATCAAGGATAACTTGCCTTATGAGGAGATTCCTGTTCAAATTTTAGATCGCCAAGTTCGCAGGTTGAGAACAAAAGAGGTAGCATCAGTCAATGTGCTTTGGAAGAACCAATTTGTTGAGGAAGCTACTTGGGAAGCTGAGGAGGATATGAGGAAGAGATATCCACATCTCTTCGAATCCGGAGAAGTTTTGAATTAAGGTACTAATACTTTTCTTGGCTTTATATTAGTAAGTTAACATGTTGTAATTGCATTGCTTGATTGGGTGTTTGAGATGAATGTTGCATGTTACACCCTTAGACTAGTAAGAGTAATCTCATTCGAGGATGAATGTTCCCAAGGGGGAGATATTGTAAAATCTCGCAAATTGAAATAACTAGGAAGGAGTTCATAATTGGAAATAGTTGTTTTTGGAAAGAATGAAAATTTGGAAATTTTGTTAAGTTAGAACAAATTGAGTTTTGGTCTAATTCAAACGGCCATAACTCCTATCTCAGTATGAGTTAGGTGTATATCCAGATATGTTAGGAAATCTCTTGGAATAATATTTCCAACAACGTCGAGTTTGCGCAATTCTGAGTTCGTATGAGTGAGATATGCCCTTTGGAAGTTAGGGAGTTTAGTAGGGAAAGTCTAATCCGAATTTTGGAAGGGTATTTTAGTCTTTTCCTTGACCAATTGTTTTATTTTGTTTTTGGTAATTAAGTTAGGGTCTAAGCAGAATTAGACCAGTTTAGAAAAGTTGAAGTTCACTCTAGGGCTTAGAGAAAAGAGAAAAGAGGAGAAAGGAGAAGAAAAGTTCGAAGTTAGTCGATTTCTTGGAGATTTTCGTGTGGATTTCGACAAGGATATAATCCTACAAGGTATGTGAGGCTTTCATAACGTTGGGTTCGTTCACCCACGTGCCAAACATGTTTATTTCAGCGTGAATTCGTCCTAAAAGAGTTTGAAAGTTGATGTTCTTGATATCTATTCTTGAATTTGATGTTGTTCTTGAGTTGGGCTGAAATTGAGAAGTTTCTGAGATCATTACGTCAAATTATTGAGTTGGTTGGAGTTAGGTTCTTAGGTACATTTGTTGGGTATCTGTATCTAAAAGGAATTTGGGAAAAAGAATCGAGTTTGGGCGAATTGGGGTTGGAAAACGAAGAAGGAAATTAGTCAGGAAAATCTGGGCACTAGCTCCGTGTCGCGGACCTGCTCCCCAGATTTGGGAAAAATCATTTCGCGTCGCAAATCGGTCACGGACCGTTCTGCCTCAAAAAGTATTTTTGCGACCAAAATTTAAATACATCTACGCGTCGTGGACCTGCCCTCAGACAGTGATTTTTTTTTATCTTTTCTCATGTTTAGCTATCTAAAAACACTCTTAAATATCATGAGATCATTCCTAACACAAATCATAATCCTTGAATCCATAATTCAATTCAAGGAGAGTAAAGTTTAAAAGTTAAGAAGCAAGTCAAGAGAAGTTCATTAACGTTTTTCAAAAGTCTTTCACAAACGTTTTAACTTTGTTCTAAGACTTAAGTTTTAAGTTAAGCAAAGAGTAAAGAGGTGAGTTCATTTCTCTAAAAGTTATAAGGGAACTAAGTATTCCCAAGAGTTTAAAATGTTTTCACATTTGAACAAGAAAGGGTACATCAATTCCAAGAGAGCTTTTATGCTAAGTTTTGAGTAATTATCTCAAACCAAAGAAAGAAGTTTGTTTAAAAAACATATGAACTAAGTATATTTTGGGAATAGTATTGAGCACCGATATGGGGAGGCGAGTTCATATTAACTCAAGTCTCCATAAATCATGTAGCCATTATGGGTAGTAAATGATCATACTTTTTAGATGACTCCTTAAGATGCTTTTAGCATAGACTAGTGGATCCACTTAGTTAGGTATTCTATATGACGGCAAAGTATAGGACAGTTCTGGCAGCGTGGACAAGACGTTGTATCACCACTTAGGCTCATAGTGGTGGTTGTCAGTTAGAGAATCTCCCAAAGAAACTATATTACTTTATTATATGAGTAAAGTTGAGTTTGTTATTGCATTTTCTTTAACGAACTAAGTTGTTTTCCACTGTTTTACAAGATTTATATATATTGCATATGTTTATTGCTTTATATTGCTATAATGATTACACCATATACACATATATTTCATAGGAGTTGCATATACACATGGCTGTCAAAAAATAGCACTTGCCCTATATGCAGAGAAAATTGTGATGTCTGAGTAGTTCGTGATATTAACATTTGTATGTTATTAATACACTCATTAGGATACTTACAAGTTTTCTCCTTGAAGAAGTGGATCATCTGCAACAACCATGAATCAATTATTTATCATCAGAATTCCTCGCGTATCAGATAGATGCCCCATATCCACAACCTAAATATCATCATTTTACTATCCAAAATATTTCACTAAAACCCTAGCCGTTCTCTAGATAATTTAGACTGTCTTCCAACACGTATAATAGGGTTGATATAAATAGTATTAGGGTGTAGGGTTAGATTAACTAATGGGCCAGATCACTTAGCCAAAACCCTTTAAGCTTGTATTAGGCCCAAAAATAGTTTTACTTATAGAATGCCTTTTTTAGTAATTTGTGAAGATAAATTTATGTATGACCAAATTCGATTATTTTTCTAATTTTTTTCTCTTGGTTTTGCAACAAAGGTAACTATTATGTTTTTAGTGTTATCAAATTAAACGTCATGGTAAAGAGAGGAAGTTTCAAGTATCTTGAGTCTATTATTTAAGAAAATGGAGATATTAACGACAATATCTTATATCACATTAATGTTGGGTAAATGTGATGTAAACATGCATTCAGAGCCGTCTTTGATGAGAAAACTATCTATCACATTGTTTGTCATATAAGCCATTACTAGTCTTGAGGAAGATTTGGTTTCTCAAAACATGATCATATAAAAAACGTTTAAAAATTGAAGGAACTTTGTGAATGAGTTTAAAATTCTCAGTTGTTCTCTTTGACGCTTTTGATATTATAATACATTATATTATTTTCCTCATAATTAATATCCTTGTTAGTCTTGAATGTCCAAGCACGTTATTGAAAGACAATGACCTGTATTTCCCTTAAAATTATTGTACTCTCTAACTATTTATTCATTCAAATTCTACCTCATTATGTTGTGTAGCTCATGTAAGTACTGACCCATCTATCCCATAATTTACCCATGTTATTACCCCAATTTTTTCCAATTCTTCCCCTATAAATAGAGGTGAATTTGTTGGGTTTAAGCAAGGTGTGGATAAGAAATGAGAATGAATGAGAAATTGGGAAAAGTGGGAAACCAATTAGAGGGAAAATGAAAAGTTATTTCTCCCATATTGGTAGAAGAAAGGAAAATGTTTGTCCTTATATTAGGAAACAATTTCTTTAGCTCTTAAAGGGTTAAGTAAAGGGTGTCCCCTCGCTCCATCGTCGTCGCTTGTTCGGCTTCAGCATGAATATGGACATGTGCATGTGATTGATAATTTTTAGGTAAAATTTATTTAATCAATCTCATTAATTAATTTCCTTTTTTGTCTTAATATTAATTTGGATTATTAATTAATTAATTATTAGACTTAATTTGTATTCACGCAATATGACTGATTTGAAAATTCACGTAATGGAATAATTTGAAATTCGCTCGGAGGGACATGTTACTTCCGAACAGACACTTGTTTTCTCAAAAGACGCCACCATTCTGAACAGACAAGTCTATTCTGAACAAGTATATTCACACCAATAGATTGACTATAAATAGAGAGGTTTTCTCTCTGTTTTCAACTTTACATTCTTCCTTCTTCTACACACATTTCTTACAAAACTAAATCGATTAATCATATTTGTGTGTGTTAACTCGTTGCTATCTTTTTGAGTTTGCTGAAATTATAGAAGTTTGAGGTACCACTATTACTTTAATGGTTAATTTATTTTATCTTGGGAGGAACAAAATCTACAACCTCGGGTACTTGAAGGGGTTAAATTTCTGAAGGACATAGTGGGTTCTATGGACTCGGATTATTTTATTTTTTTGGCTTTCTTTTTCATCTTTATTGTTTCTATAGAGCTGTCAATATGGGCTTGCCCACCCCATCTGATATAGGCTTTGAAATTTGACATGCCAGGCCGGGCTAGCCAATTTTTTGTGTGGGTCAGAAAATGATAGGCCCAACCTATCACGCCCCGAACCTACACGCTGGATGTGGTTGGCACTCTAGAACCATTGCTGGCCCCAAGCGAACCCTTGGCCTGACTTACTTACTCAGCGGAAGACTTTAAGCATTATTACAATGATCAAATGCTTAATCAATTGTTAAATAGAATAACTTAGAATGTTTAAAAGTCAACATTCAACTTGGCCCAAATGGCAAGTCTTAACATATGAAATGATAATGTAAAGACAACTGAACTACTAATTATCTGACTATCTATGAAACCTCTAAAATAAAGAGGGATGTCGAGACAAGACCCCGACCATCCTAAAAATGAATTGAAAGTAAAGTAAAAGGAGTCCTCCGGAATGCAAGGAGGCTAACCAACTGACTCTGTGTGCTCAACTGGATCAACGAGGCGCTAGGTGATGATCCTGGTTACCTGAGTCTGCATCATAAGAAGATGCAAGCCAACTGATATCAGTACATTGAATGTACGAGTATGCGAGTTGGAATGCTAAACACAACAAAAGCTTGAATAGAATCTAAAAGAAATACTTACCTTGGCTTTACTCAACTCCTGAATAACTAAGTTGTTTTTACTGTTTTATAAAGCTTTCCATATATTGCATGTGTATTGTTGCTTTATATTGAGTTGAGTATCTTATTCTTGAGTACTTCTGAGTTGAGTAGTTTTGAGTATCCTTGAGTATTCCTTGAGTTGAGTAAGTTTGAAAAGAAGTAAGTATGTTTCCATTTTTATCAATTTCAAGCTTATGTTATGTTTTAGAATTCCCCTTACATGCTCCTACATTCCACGTACTGAGCCATTTGGCCTGCATTTTTTCATGATGCTGACACAGGTATTCAGGATCATCAACAGGAGATTCGTTGATACATCTGGGAGTATGAGTTAGCTATAGTGAGCCTCCTTGTTTTCGGAGGATTTCATTTACTTTTCAGTTTAGTTGAGTTTCGAGAAGTTGAGTTTATTGAATTTTATTCAGTTTTAAGCTTTTGCATGCTTAAGTTAGTCTTCCGCTTGTAGTCAGCCAGGATGAGGGTTCGCTTGGGGACCAACAATAGTTCTTGAGTTCCGGCCACGTCCAGGGTGTAAACTTGGGTCGTGACAAAACTTCAACAACGTAACACAACCCACAAGAATTCAACGAAACTTTCAACAATGTTCATCAAGAACTCAATTTCTAAACTTTCAAAGACTTAAATTTGATAAATTGAATCATGGTTGGCGCTTGGGCGAACTAACCCAATGCTATGTGATCTCACATACCTTGTAGGGATCACCCCCGACGAAATCCACAAGCTAACCTCAACGAAATCGACGAATCTTGAACGTTCTTCTCCTTTCTCCTCTTTTCTCTTCTTCTCCAAGCCCTTTCGTTAAATTTACTTTTCTAAACTTACTAAAATCTGAATTTACCCCAATTAAACTCCTAAAAATGAATTATAATAATTAGGTAAGGAAAAAACTAAATTACCCTTCGTAAATCCGGATTAGACTTTCCTTAATCCAACTGCCTAACTTCCAAAGAAGATAACTTACTCATACGAATTGAGAATCGCGCAAACTCGGTGGAGTTGGAAAGATAATTACAATAGATTTCCAACCATATATGTAAGTACACCTAACTCATCCTGAGCTAGGAGTTATGGCCGTTTGAAGTCGACCAAAACTTAACTTTTCCTAACTTAAACAAATTTCCAGATTTTCATTCTTTCCAAAAATGACTATTTCCAATTATTAGTTCTTCCTAGTTATTTCATATTTCGGGATGTTACATATAATTTCTCATTTGTGTTAATCTTCTAGACGGAGGAATGTTCATGATGACTTAATTGATAAGGTCATTAAAATTTCAGTGAAGATTTTAACGTACTTTCCTTTAAAGCGTAGGCTTTAGAAGATATTTATGTGGTGTGAAACATCTAAATCTATGACATGGCATAAAACTAAATGACCCTAAGTTATAAATTTAAGACAACCTACTGATAGGGAAGCTTGGAAGGATTTTGATTCCTTCCTCCCAAATTTGTTAAAAATGCTCGAAACGTAAAATTGGGTCTTTCAAGCGATGATTTCCTTCCATTTTGGACAATAAGCATTTTCTATAACACATGAAACGTTATGTGAATGAACTACAATTTATCATCATAGATTCACATGAAGTCGGACTATTTCATATATTGTCGATGATTAATGTAGGTCTATCGTGTCCTAGAAATTATATAACCTTACAACCAGTGATTGCAGAGTTGAAGAAACTATGCGAAGTGTGAGTGAAAACATATGATGTTGAAATTAACCCAAAATTTATTATGAGTGCCACTTTATTGTGGAAATTTTGTGAGTTTCAAGCACTGATAATGCTTTCCTAATGGAGAACCAATGGGAGATGGGAATGCCATACATGTATTTATAATACTTCTTTCCAATATCTCAAATACAGTCATAAGATGTGTTACTTGGATCGTCAACTATTTTTATCTTTTGATCATTCATTTAGAAGATATAAGAAATCAATTGATGGTGAAGAGATGAAGAGAGATGCACCTACTACCTTATCAGGCAAAAAAGTACTTGAAGAACTATGTGAATTAAATAATGTCTATAGAAAGAGCCAAAAGAAAATAAAAGGAAAGAATGATGATCCATGGAAAAAAATCAATATTTTTTTAATTGTTGTATTGGGCAACCAACAAATTGAGGACAATGTTGTTGTGATGCATATAGAAAAGAATATGTGTGACAGTTTTCTTTGAACTTTGTTGGATATACTTGGACAGTCAAAAGATCATCTAGCTTCTCTTCACGACTTAAATGAGATGGGGATATGCAAAGAACTTCAACCAATAAAATATCATGATAGTAACAACATTCATAAAGATAAAGCTAATTTTCCATGAAACAAGAGCAGAAACGGTTGTTGTTTTTCTCCATTTTAAAAGATGACAAATCACCAAAAGGGTATGCCTCCCATTTATCAAATTGTGTGCAAATTGAAGAGATGAAATTAATATGATATAAAAGTGATGATGCTTATTCCATTATGCATTACTTACTCCAGATTGTTGTCAGGAAAGTGTTACCCAAGAATGTGTGGTTGACCTTGGTTAGGTTGGAATATTATTGTAGATCCATATGTAGTAAGGTTACATAAAGAGGTCTTGATAAGATGAAGGTTGAAATCATAGATATAGAATGTGACCTTAAAAATATTTTTTCCTCCATCTTTTTTATATAATAAATATTTGCCTATCCAATTAGTAGATGAAATTAAACTTGGGCCCCCACTCATTTGCATTAAATGTATCCTATTAAAAGAAACTTGTGAAACTTTAAGGGGCTTGTTCGTAATTGGAAAAAATGTATAAGGGTCAATAGTATGGGGTTCCTAAGTTGTAAATTGTTTAACCTTTTGGTCGAGATACCTACTCGATGGAGTGAAGACATAATTCAGAAGATATTAAACTGAGGATGATGAAGGCATTCAAACAAAGGAAGATGTATTTGTCACATATATTTCCTAAGACATTTAATGTTCATTGGATTTCCCAATGCTCTAGCATAATCTTATTGAGACACATTTTCACCTTTATTGGAAGAGAATAATTAGGTTTTCGAATCGAGACATCCATTCATCATGTGCGGAATTCTAATGATCAGTAATTTGAGTGATGGTTGTTGTAGATGATGTACTTCCATAAGGAGAATGTTTGTAAGTCTTTTAACTAGCATATTACTACACATACAAATGTGAATATCAAGAACGAATAATACATTACAATTTTCTCTAAATATAGAGGAAGTGTGATTCTCTGAAAGCCATGTGAATGTGCAACTCACTCTTACGAAACATATGTGCATCAGGCGTATCATTACAACTGGATTTTCTTAAAAAAAAAATTTTAAAAAATAGTCATATACAATAAAATTCAAAAATCATAGCATCTCCTCTGCTCAATTTCACAATCTTCAAACCACTCTTCATATCCCTAAGTTCTAGTATTACCCCCATAAAATCTAAGGTTTATCCAGAAATCTTCTTTTGTCTATTATAAAGTTCAATGGAATATCTAACATTTCATGAACATGAGAATCATGAAAAGTATACGCTATTTCAATTTCACGAATTTTATACTCTATTTCAATTTCAAGATTTTTGTTATAAGTATATCAATTCTCCTCTTTTTATTAACTCCACCATCATATTCATGAACCTCATCAACTTGTAAATCAAATTCACCCTCTATGTTTTGTTGCTACTATCATTCGCTACCATTTCATACAAATTGATTGATTTTAAACTATAAAATTCATTCAATTATTGTGATACAATTTCAAAGTTTTCACTTTGTATATCCACATCTATAGACACACAAATACTGTTAAACTTATCATCCATATACTCATTGCTACTTAATAAATAATCATAAATTGTGTTACATAAATGAGGAATGGTGTGTTTCAAAAATATATATATATGATAATATCAAAGAAAAATCAATTAAGATAAAAAAAATAATACTACTTTGGGGTTATCAGATTTATCTTTTAAAGAGAAAACTCCTCATTTAGCCAAAACAATTTCTGACTATTTATCAAGTAATTTTGAGTGTTCTGGTGAAAATTTGAATTGGGAGAAATGTGCCCTATTTATTTTGAGATTTTTGAAGAAAATTCGTTAAAGAAAATGCAATAACAAACTCAAATTTACTTATATAATAAATTAATATAGTTTATGTGGGAGTTTCTCTAACCAACAACCAGCACTATGAGCCTAAATGGTGATACAACGTCTTTACCATCACGCTGCTAGACTGTCCTATACTTTGTCGTCATATAGAACTACTTAACTTAGTGGATCCAGTAGCTTAACTTATGTGATAATCTAAAAAGTATGACCCATTAATACCCATGATGGCTACATGGTTTATGGAGACTTGATTTAATATGAACTCGCAACCCCATATCGGTGCTCAATACTACTCCCAAAAATATACTTAGCTCATATATTTTTTTTAAACAACTTTTTTCTTTGGTTTGAGATAATTACTCAAAACTTAGCTTAAAAGATCTGTTAGAATTGATGTTCCCTTTCTTACTCAAAAGTCTTTTGGAAATCTCAGTTTCCTCTCATCTTAAATGTGAAAACATTTACTCTTGGGAATACTTAGCTCCCATTTATCATTTTAAAGAAAATGAACTTTACTATTACTCTTTACTCAGCTTCATAGCTTAAGTCTTAAAACAAGGTTTAAACATTTGTGAAAGACTTTTTAAAAGTATGGTTCACGTCGAATTATGGACTTGAACGACTCAATGCAAGGTTTTCAATAACCATAGATAAACTCAAATACTTGGAACTCAAGAACTTCAATGATATTACTAATTTCAAGAAGGCTCAACTCAGAGGGTTCATGCGGAATTATGAGCATGAACTACTCAACTCAAGGACTCAAAGATACTTCTCATCTCAAGATTGTTCGACTTATAACGTTCATGCGGAAATATGGGCATGAACAACTCAACTCATGGACTTCGTGGGTAATAGTTAATAGTCCCATGATTAGGATTATAATCTCGGAAGGGTTAGGAACTTGATACTCAAGACTTAGAACTTGAAGATACTACTTCTTTCAAAGATACTAAACTGATGGAGTTCCGGAAGTTACGGCCATGAACAACTTGACTCAAAGGTCAAAATATCAATAAGGAACTCAGGTATACGACTCTTCTCATTATCATACTTACTTCTCAAAACTTAAATCAAATCGATGGTGGATCTCAAAGGATTCACAATTGAACTCAAAGACTTTCTTAAACTCTACTCTTAACTCTCTCTTGAATGTGAATTAAGAATTCAAGAGTTATGCTTCATGGTATGAAGGATTTCGTAATGATAAAGTAGACACTCATGAATACATTCTCCTCACTTGTACTAACTTTCTCGAGTCTTGAAACCACCACAGGACTCAAAGGGACTATTTCAAATGTTTGGAAGTACTCTTCAAGGCTTAACTCTTAACTCTACCTTGAATTTGAATTGTGAATTCAAGTTTATGATTCGTGTTCATGGATGATTTCTAGGTGTTTAGAAGTCATTTAGAGTAGTTAGAATCAATAGGAAGTGTTAATACACTTTAGAAAGGCTTAAACGGATTGAATGACAAAAACTGGGTGAAAAACGCTAATCCGGTCGTGTTCGGGGAGCATCGTGCCAGACCCCAACTTACTGGGGCTCACTTTAGGTGCACTGCAGGCGCGCCGCCCCATCCCTCTTGGCGCTATGGGGGCACGTCGTGCGACATGTTCCTTAGGCTAAAATCTGATGAACTTTTGATCTCGTTTTCTAATCCTAAATCGTTTTAATCCAATTCTTTTTCTAAAGTTTTCCTTAGATTCAATTACCCAACCTAAGTACAAACTAATCCACTCAAAACAATCACTTTCATCTCAAGAAATCCTCAAACCCCCAACAAAACAAGATTTAGAATGAACTTCAAGAACACCTATCAAGAACTTAAATCCTTCAACTTTTGTGAATGATATTATGCTGAAAATAACATGTTTGGCATGTGGGTGAACAAACCCAACACTATGGAAGCTTACATACCTCTTAGGGATCAAACCCACGGCGACAATCCACAACAACTCTCACGAATTTCGACGAATGCTTCGATCCTTTCTCTTTTCTCCTCTTCCCTCTTCTTCTTTTCTCTCATTGAACTCTCAACTAAAACCATAGGTGTAAACTAGGATTATAGAACTGAACCTAATAGTATTAGACCTTTAAAACCTTACTAAAAATGAATGAAATCTGATTGGGTAAGGAAAAGACCAAAATACCCCTCTAAAATCTAGTTTTTGACTTTCCTTATCTAGACAACCCAACTTCGAATGCACATATCTCCCTCAGACGAACTCGAAACTGAGAAAACTCGGTGGCGTTGGAAATATAATTCAAATATGTTTCCTACGATATCTGGTAGCAAACCTAACTCATCCTGAGCTAGGAGTTATGGTCGTTTGAAGTTGACCCATAACTCATACTTAACTTAACTCTCCAAATTTCAGATTTTGCTATTTCTAATTTAATTCTTTTTGAACTCAAGGTGCTACATATAGTGACCTTAACACTTCATAAATTTTTAATTCCTTGGTAAAATCTCACTCACTACGAAGAACGGTTCGAGTCTTAGTTCAAAAAAAATTCTAGGATGTTACAAGTTTCTTGATGATTTGATTCATGTTTCCGGGTGAAATTTCGAGTTGAATCTATTGTATATTGAGGGTATTAATGATTCTAAGTGTTTGGGGAAAGAACCAAGTGAAATTAGAGGGTTTAGAGTTGAAAACCAAAGAAGAAAGTTTGGAGTTTTCTAGGGAGGGGGCTGGGGCGCAACGCCTCCCAGAGCGCCACAAAAGTTCCTTTGAACTTTGGGCTTTGGCACGCCGCGCCAGCCAGAGCGCCACAGAAAGCTCTCTGAACTTTGAGGGCTGGTGCCCCGCGCCTCTCAGAGCGCCAGGGAAGCCAGTTCTCCCCATTTCTTCCCCACCTTTTCGTACTTGTTCCTTAGCAATGTACCTATGTTTTCTAGTTGATTCCAACACTCTAAGGTACATCTAAACATCATGAATCATCCATAAACATGAGATCATGAATGTTGAATCCATAATAAAATTCAAGGAAAGTTAGGATCACAGTCAAGAGAAGTTAAGAGTCAAGTCTACAAGTTAAGAAGCAAGTCAAAGCAAAGTTTTTAAAGTTTTCAAAAGTCTTTAACGAATGTTTTAACTTTGTTTTAAGACTTAAGTTTCAAGTTAAGCAAAGAGTAAAGAGTTGAGTTCATTTCTCAAAATTCTATAAGGAAACTAAGTATTTCCAAAGAGTTTATAAATGGTTTCACATTTGGCAATAAAAGGGAACATCGATTCCAAGAGAGCTTTTAAGCTAAGTTTTGAGTAATTATCTCAAACCAAAGAAAGAAGTTTGTTTAAAAAACATATGAGCTAAGTATATTTTGGGAATAGTATTGAGCACTGATATGGGGATGCGAGTTCATATTAACTCAAGTCTCCATAAACCATGTAGTCATCATGGGTAGTAAAGGATCATACTTTTTAGATGACTCCTTAAGATGCTTTTAGCATAGACTAGTGGATCCACTAAGTTAAGCGTTCTATATGACGACAAAGTATAGGACAGTTCTGACAGCGTGGGCTAGACGTTGTATCACCACTTAGGCTCATAGTTGTGGTTGTCGGTTAGAGAATCTCCCATGAAAACTATAATACTTTATTATATAAATAAAGTTGAGTTTGTTATTGCATTTCTTTAACGAACGAAGTTGTTTTCCATTGTTTTATAAAGATTTTCATATATATTGCATGTGTTTCATTGATTTATTTTGAGTTAAGTATTCATGAGTTGAGAAGAGTCAAGGTAAGTGTTTCTTTCAGATTCCTTTCAAGCTTAAGTTGTGTTTAGCATTCAATCTCGCATACTCGTACATTCAATGTACTTCGCATACTCGTACATTCAATGTACTGATGCCAGTTGGCCTGCATCGTCTTATGATGCAGACGCAGGTAACCAGAATCAGCATGTAGTGCCTTGTTGATCAGGTTCAGCACTCAGAGTCAGTTGGTGAGCGTCCTTGCTTCCGGAGGGATTTTTTTTACATTGATTTTCAAGTTATCAGTTGTTAGGATGATCGGGGGTCCTGTCCCGACATCTCTCCTTGTTTTAGAGGCTTTATAGACAGTTAGTAGTTCAGTTGTGTTTACTTTATCATTCAAATGTTGTTTAAAGACTTCATTTGCCATTTTGGCTAAGTTTTATATTTCTTTAAAATTATGTTTTGAGATTATCTTGTTAAGTTAAGTCTTCCGCTGAGTTAAGTAAGCCAGGCCAAGGGTTCACTTGGGGTCAGCAATGGTTCTCGAGTGCTAGCCACATCCGAGGTGTAGGCTCGGGGCGTGACATTATATAACTTTACATTGTCATTAAAAATAACTATGAAATCATTAGTGCATGCATGATTTTTTTCAAAATGAAGACCCAAATTATGTATCAACTTTTTTGCCTTGAAGAAAGATTTGGGTACCTGAGAAACTTGGAATGCCTCTTTTATCAAGTCTAACAAGTATGTAAAGAGGCCACATTATTCAACCCATGAATGCATTTAAACAAGTATAATAAAATTGTTAAACTAATGTCTCATTTGTTTCCACTTAATGGAGGTTTGAATTTTAATGGTTCAAACATTTGGCCATTAAATGCATTTAGTTTTTCTACTAAAAAATAACTTAATAGTTCTGAAAAGGACTGAATGATTCGGATCTGTGACAAAGTCTTATTCTCATTCAGACTCTTTTAAAGTTTGCTTAATTTTTTTTTTTT
>JAJOOS010006380.1:0-30289 GCA_029582725.1 Solanum chiquidenum
TTCTATCATAAATTTAGAACCCTAGCTATGTAGTTCTTTTAGTTCATGAATTATACATGTTAGGTCAGTTATTTCAGTTATACATGCCTCAGATCCTATGTTTCATATTATTAGTACATTAATGTTGCATTTTTAGTTAGCATGTTGGTATTTTGAGCTATCCAGTATTACAGAATTTTGTCATATTTTTTAATTACATAATCAATTGGGAGTAGCTTAATACCAAGTGAGTTGGGGTCAATCACCCTAAAGTCCCAGAACTACGTGCCCCCATAGGTTGTAAGTCCCCTTTGTGGGCATCAGTGTAGCGATCACACCAATCATGCCTCTATACTTATGGCAGGGTATATTGGATCCTCTTGATGGGGCGTATACATCAGACTCCACATCTAGATCATGTGATTTTATGTCGATTATTCGTAGATCCCACAGTCAGACTCTAGTGATTGACCATGTTATCAGTTACAATTCAAATTTCAGTTTCAGCATGTTATAGACTTGGTCCTTGCATTCAGTTAGGTCATGTTCAGTATTTTCAGAATCGTATCATGATCATATTATATCATTACTCAGTTATATGCTTTGTTTAGTTATGGATATTGTTCTGCTTTACTCTATCTTGTATGGTCAGTACCTTTCAAGTACTGACGCATACTCTGCGCTACATCTTCTCGTGATGTAGGTTCAAGTCCTCAGCTTTCAGATCACGCATAGATCAGTTCCTGATCTTTAGCTCAGCAGCATCAGTGGTGAGTCCTCATTCTTCGAGGACGACATACATGTTTCCTTTCTACTTTTAGTCGTTCATTTCAGTTTTTTCTAGATTTAGATGGAGCCATGTCCGAGAACTTCTAGTCAGTTAGAAGCTTATTTCAGACATAGTTAGATTTAGTTTTAGCACCTGAGTTTTATTCAAGTATCTTAAACTCTTCTTAGTTTTATATATATATATATATATAAAACAAATTGGGTATTCCCCATCATTTCAATTTATCTTATGATTTAGCTTCCGCATAGTACTTTCCTTATTCAGTTTATTTAGTATGCTATGATGTGCCGGCAGGGTTAGCTTGGGGTCACTCGTGATCCTAGGTCCCATAGTTTTAGAGCGTGACAGTTTGAATAGCCAACTCAGGCCAAACGCCTAAGTTGGGGGTGTGGTGAAAAATGAGGAGAGTTAAGAAGTTTGTAAAATTCACCCTAAAGGATTGTGTTGAAAACGATGGAACCCCTCCATATAATAAAAATGAGAAGAAAAACAAAATGATGAAAAAAATTGAATAAGAATGTTGCATCGTAATTTGTGCATGAATAAAAGAAAAGGGGTTTCCAATGAGCATTATAAAGAATCTTTGTGAGTAAAAGTACTTAGGGTGGATTGTGAAAATCAAAAGAGTGGAAGAAAAGGAGAAGAAGTGAAATGCAATACATGCTTCATAAAGGTAGAAGTCACTAAGCCAAAAAATTATACCTTTACCCTCAGCCCCGTTACAAGCCTTGAAAGACCTTGGTGATCTTGATTGAGCCTACTGACATGTTTATGCAAAATACGGGAAAGCATATGGGTAGAATCACGCATGTGGTTATCTTTGAGAGTGTGAGAGTTGATGTTGATTCCTTCATTCATAAATTTTGATGAGCTTTGTAAATCATTCTTGATGTGAGGGCATTCAAATACTCTTGTTGAATTTGAATTTGCATTTGAAGTACGCATTGTAAGCTTTACTTCTATTTGATGATGGCTAATGATGAGTCGGGGATTTCGACTCATTTAGGGCTTAATATCTAGAGTTTTTAGTGTCCTCAATGCCTATTTTATGCTCTAAACTGATATTTAAATGCTAATTTGCAGCAAAGAAGGCAAAAGAGTAAGGAAAGGACATTACCGCGCAAAATGGAGCGATAAAGCTGAAAAAGCGGAAGAACAACAAGTCTGATGTTCACCAAAGCAACTCGCAGAGTCACCGAGTGGATCTTCAGCTCACCAAAAGTTCCAGCATGCCGACCAGTCCATGGACAAAGCCAACTCGGTGATAGAGAGGGTACTTAATTAGGAGGAAACTGAAGTCTTTAATTTTATTTTATTGCTTTCCATAATGTGTGTTGTGAGTGCAAGTCGAAAGGAACATAAAGTGTTATGAGGGAAACAATATGCGATACCGAAACCATAACGGTGATCTATCGATGGCACTGTGTGGACTCATTCTTGTCTGCCTTCTGAGTTGGAAAATGTAAAATAATGCACTATCAATTTAGGTGATTTGACCTTTTGAGACTTGGTTTGGAGAAATTGCAAGTGGGTTTTTGAATTAATTCAATTTGGAGTATTGTAGAGGCTTGGAAACTGTTACCCATCTCATGAATAATATAGTTAGTAATTGTTTCCCTCTTTTTATGATGTGTAGCTAAAACTCTAATTCTTGGGGTGTGATCATGTGATTATTAACTTAATTAGCTTATGGGTATTGTTATTTACTAATTAAATGCTTAATTGAAGGTGTAGACGATTGTTAACTAGTATAAAACCCAACAAATTTTCAGTCATGAAGTTATAAAAGTGGTCTAATCGGTTATAGGAATATAAATTATCGGAAACATGTAATCAAGTCTAAGGGTTTGTCAATGAATGTCAGATGGGAGGTTCGGATTGTCAATTATCAACTAAAACACAAACGAACACAAGGTAAACAACAATATAGAGAGGAATTCTCAGGCGCTGAGAATGAAATGAATAAAACACATTCACCGAATGCGATTTATGAGTAAAATTCTGCGTCTTCTTATTTATTGTTGAAATTACTATATAACCCCTTTTGTTTATTTTTATTTGTCCACTATTTTTATCATATATTTATTTAGTTCATCTATCACTTTTATAATATCAAGAAAAGACAAATATTTTATTTTTAAAAATACTGTCATGTTGTTGATAACTTGAAAAATCATCCTCACATACCTAAATAGAAAGCGCTGAGAATGAAAGGCAGAAAACGCATTCAACGAATGTGATTTATAAGTAAAATTCTGTGTTTTCTTATTTATTGTTGAAATTATTGTATTAGCACTTCCATTTAATTTTATTTTTCCACTATTTTTATTATTTATTTATTTATTTCATTTATTACTTTTATAGTATCAAGAAAAGATAAATATTTATGTTTTAAGAAACCGTCATGTCGTTGAAAACTTGAAAAAACCCTTCGCAGATACCTAAATAGAAAGCTTTGAGAATAAAAGGCGTAAAATGTATTCACCAAATGCGGTTTATGAGTAAAATTTTGTGTCTTCTTATTTATTATTGAAATTACTATATTACCCCTTTCGTTTAATTTTATTTGTCCACTATTTTTATAATATATTTATTTATTTCATCTATTACTTTTATAATATCAAGAAAAGACAAATATTTTATCGTTTAAAAACCTGCAATGTCATTGAAAACTTGAGAAACCCTTCTCAGATACCTAAATAGAAAGTGCTGACAACGGAAGGCATAAAACACATTAGCGAATGCGATTTATGAGTAAAATTCTATTTCTTCTTATTTATTGTTAAAATTACTATATTACCCCTTCCGTTTAATTTTATTTGTCCACTATTTGATAATATATTTATTCATTTCATTTATTACTTTTATGATATCAAGAAAAGATAAATATTATCTTTTAAGCAACCATCATGTCGTTGATAACTTGAAAAACCCTTCTCAGATACTTAAAATAGAAAGCGATGAGAATGAAATGCATACAATGCGTTCATCGAATGCGAGTATCAGTAAAATTCAATATTTTCTTATTTATTGTTAAAATTACTAAATTACTGCTTCCGTTTAATTTTATTTGTCCACTATTTTTTTAATATATTTAATTATTTCATCTATTAGTTTTCTAATATCAAGAAAAGACAAATATTTTATCTTTTAAAAAACTGCCCTGTCGTTAAAAACATGAAAAACTCTTCTCAGATACTTAAATAGAAAGCGCTGAGAATGAAAGTCATAAAACGGATTAAGCGAATGCAATTTATGAGTAAAATTATGTGTCTTCTTATTTATTATTGAAATTACTATATTACCCCTTCCATTTAATTTTATTTGTCCACTATTTTTATAATATATTTATTTATTTCATGTATTACTTTTATAATATCAAGAAAAGATAAATATGTATGTTTTTAGAATCGGTAGGTCGTTGAAAACTTGAAAAAACCCTTTTCATCTACCTAAATAGAAAGCTCTAAAAATGAAAGACATAAAATGTATTCACTGAATGCGATTAATGAGTAAAATTTTGTGTCTTCATAATTATTAATGAAATTACTATATTACCTACTCCGTTTAATTTTATTTTGGAACCACATGTTTCCATCATTATAGAAAAACCCTCGGAGAAAATATTTGGTCAGAAAACTTTTTGGTAGTAACTTGAAAATTCCTAGTCTAGTCCAGATTTGGAAAAAATCGGAGTCAGGCGAGTCTAGGGAAATTTGGTAATGAAGGAGAGATCCACTAATGAATTTGATCGCATTAGTGGATAACTAAGACGTTAAGGAACCCGTACAACTTAATTGAATCGAATTCGGGCGAGTAGAACTCTCGAAACTAATCTTAGCGTGAACGGGTAGTTTGTAAGTGTCTTGGGTTGAAGGTGTGTTGTGAAATGGGCGTTTGAAACTCTAAATTCGACTCTCTATTTCAGTGCAAGCCGTCAGGGGGGATTTATTCCGCCTGGTCGGAGCCGCTCTAGAGGATGGGGGCCGCCATAGCAGGCTAGTCGCGACATATGTTGGAAATAAACCCCAAAAATGTCATTATTCTGCAATTTTCTTTCTTCAGAGCTAAGATATGAACCAGCGCAAGTTCTTGAAAATTTTCCACCTCTTCTAGGATTAAAGGTAAGGATTTTACTCCCCTAATCCATTTTTCGATCTGTAGAACTTAGAAACTTGATTATATATTGTTGGGGGAGGATTCTTAAATAGAATTGGATGGTGGGAAAAGCCCTAGCTGCATCTTAGGATCATGAGTTGGGTTTTGGGTTTGTCATAATCTGGGTAAATTAGACCTTAATTATTGATCTTCGTATTGAATTGATTGTTTGTAGACCTAAAACAAGCGGAAAGAATCTGGAAAGGGAAGAATCAAGCATCTTAGGAGTATTCAAGCTTCTTTTCGAGGTAGGTGATGGTTTGATTTCATGTTTGTGTGATGTATGTTAGTATTTGCTTCATTGTAATGCATGTATGTATGTGAATGTTGCACTATTGATCATCAAATGCGAATGAGTGTATGCCATGAATCAACACTTGATTGTATGATTATGAAAATGTACATTGTGATTGTGATTGTGGCTTGTTGAATGGATCGGGTGTTACGTTCCAATACACTAACAGGGATCGGATGTCACGTACCAACATACAATTTTGAACGAGTGTCACGTTCCGACACACTAACTTGGATCGGATGTCACGATCTGGCACACTAAAAGTTTGGGTATGGGTTCCATGAAAGGACCATTGACTTTTCATATGTGCGTATTGTTCAAAATGTGAAATGGAACATTGCTCCTAAAATGATAATTCATATTGTATATGTTCAGTATATGCGTGTTTACTTGTTGTGACTGCTCATATATGGTATGCTTACTGAATAGCCATGTGATCCTACCAGTGCATTGTGTGTCACGACCCGAGTCTACACCCTAGACGTGGCCGGCACTCGAGAACCATTAATTGTCCCCGAGAGAACCCTCATCCTAGATGACTACAAGAGGAAGACTATCTCAAGAATACAAAGCTTAAACCTGAATAAAATTCATTGAACTCAATTACAAATCTTTAACTCAAATCAATAACTCTGAATAAAAATAATATATTCAACTCGCCAGAAAATAGGTAACTTACGTCTTTAAAACATTTAACAAGATAAATTAACAGACTGTTGAAACTCTAATGTCTATCTATGAAGCCTCTAAATGACAAAGATGGAAGTCGGGATAAGACCCACGACATCCAGACAAAACTGCAAAGTAAATCAAATCCTCCGGAAATAAGAAATCTCGCCATAGCTAACTCGAACTGCATGTGGTATCAATGAAGCGCCTGCTAATGACCCTGAATAGCTATATCTGCATCATGAAACGATGCAGGCCAAATGGTTCAGTACGTGGAATGTACAAGTATGTAAGGGGAATTCTAAAGCATAACATAAGCTTGAACTTGATAAAAAAGGAAACATACTTACCTCTTATCAGCTCACTCAACTAGCTCAACTCAGGAATAAGATACTCAACTCAAAGATAAAATATTCAACTCAATAATAAGATACTCGACTCAATGAAACACAATTCAACTCAAAATACTCAACTCAAGATACTTAAGAACAAAGCTACAATAAAAGATGAAAATATATGGAAAACTTTTAAAACAGTAGATAGCAACTCAATGTATTGAAGAACACAATAACAACTCAATTTGTATACAATAAAATATAATATAACTTTGTGGGAGTTTCTCTAACTGAAAACCATCACTATGACATATTTGATGATACAACGTCTTGCCCACGTTGCTAGAACTATCCTATATCTTGCCGGGGAATAGAACCTCTCAACTAAGTGGATCCACTAGTCTATGTTAAAAACATTAAGCAATCATCTAAAAAGTATTACCATTTCTATCCACGTTGGCTACATGGTTTATTGAGACTTGAGTTATATGAACTCGTCCCCATATCGGTGCTCAATACTACTCCAAAAAATATACTTTAACTCATATGTTTTAAAAACATAACTCTTTCTATGGTTTGAGATTATTTCTCAAAATCTTTCTCTAAAAAGAGATGTTACTCAACTGCTCAAAACTCTTTTGGAAATCTCAATTTCCTCATTTTTTAATTGTGAAATTATTTACTCTTGGAAGTACTTAATTCCCATATATCATTTTAAATAAAATGAACTGGACTCTACTCTTTCTCAACTCAAGTACTCAAGTCTTAAAACAATTTTAGAAAATTTTGTAAAAAGACTTCTCCGTTTAAAGTTCATGCAGAATTATGGATGTGAACGACTCAATTAGAGATTTTCAATAACCATATATAGAACTCAATACTCGAGAATTAACAACTCAGAACTCAAGAACTTCAATGGTTATACTCGTTTCAAGAATATTCAATTCAGAGGGTTCATACGATATATGGGCATGAGCTACTCAAATCAAGGACTCAAAGAGACTTCTCGTATTGAGACTGCTCTACTTATAGGGTTCATGAAAATCTTAACTCAAGGCCTCCATGGGTAATATGTCATAGTCCTAAAATTAGGAATACAGTTTAAAAAGGGATTAGGAACTCAATACTCAAGACTTAGAATTTGAAGATATTACTCCTCTCAAAGATGCTCAATTTATGAAGGTCATGCGGAATTATTGGGCATGAAACACTCGACTCGAGGGTCTAAATAATGTTATGAAACTTATGTATATGACTCTTCGCATTCTCATACTTACTTCATCAAAACATAGTTCAAATTGATAGTTGATCTCAAATGATTCACAATTAAACTCAAAAGCTTTCTTGAACTCTACTCTTAACTCTCTCTTGAATGTGAATTATGAATTCAAGAGTTATGGTTCATGATATGAAGGAATCCGTGATGATAAAGTAGACTCATGAATACATTCTCCTCACTCTCATACTCACTTTCTCGAGTCTTGAAACAAGTTGTAAGAAATTGTACCAGACTCCTCAAAAAGACTCAAAGGGACTTTCTCAAAATGTTTGAATGAACTCTCAAGACCTAACTCTTAACTCTACCTTTAATTTGAATTATGAATTCAAGATTACGATTCATGTAATGAATGATTTTTAGGTGCTTAGAAGTAGTTTAGAGTGATTAGAATCAAAAGGAGGGAAGGTAACCTAAAAAGGGATTCAAATGGGACAATCGACGAAAAAGGAGTGGGGGTAGGCGACCCTGGCGCATTCCTGGCACAGGGCGCCAGCCCCTAAGGTTCAGAGACATGATATTGGCGCAGTGCTGGCGCATCCATGGCGCGTCGTGCCACCATTCCCCCAGACAATTCTGACAAATTTTGTCTCTCATTTTCTGATCCTAAATCGGTTTTAATCGATTTGTTTTTTCAATTTCTCCTTATATTCAATTACCCAACCTAAGTACACACTGATCTACTCAAAAAAACACTCAAAACACTGACTTTCATCTCATGAAATCATCAAAACCCCTAACAAAACAATATTTAGAATGAACTTCAAGAACATCTATCAAGAACTTAAATCTTTCAATATTTATGGATGAATTTGAATATGAAAATCATGTTTGGCGTGTGGGTGAACTAACCCAACACTATGGAAACTTACACACCTCTTAGGGATTAAACCCATGGAAAAAATCAGCAACAAAACTCAAGAACATCTATGAACGCTTTGATCCTCTCCTCCTTTCTCCTTTTTTCTCTTATTTTCTCTTCTTGAACTCTCAACTAAAACCCTAGGTGTATATTAAGATTATAAAATTTAACCCAATCAGATTATGCCCGTAAAACCTTATTAAAATGAATTAAATCTGATTGGGAATGGAAAAGACTAAAATGCCCCTTACTATTTTTGGGTAACTTTCCTTAATTGGACAGCCTGACTTCAAAAGGGCACATCTCACTCATCCAAACTTGAAACTTAGCAAACTCAGTGGCGTTAGAAATATAATTCAAAAACCTTTCATTTAATATATTATGGCCCACCTAACTCATCATGTACTGAGAGTTATGGTCGTTTGAAATTGACTCAAAACATAGAAGAACTTAGGAATAACTTGAATGAATTCTCTTTAGTTCTTATTGGAACTCAAGGTGCTACATCTACTGACCTTAACACTTGGAAAAAATTTAAATTCCTTAGTTAAAACATACTTACTATGAATGATGGTTCGAGTCTTAGTTCGAAAAATTTCTAGGGTGTTACATTGTGGTTGTGCACTGATACTGCACTTGCTCTTTATTTGTTAAGTACAGGGCATCTTCAGGCGGCTACTGACAGACCTCATCTAGGAGATCAGTGATCAATTGAATTCAAGGGTAAGCCAGTTCTTTCAGGCTGCCATGAGTTCTTTTTTTGCTCAGTCCATCTTATTCAGACTTAGATTAGTACTTTAGATGTTCAGTTTTTTTAACTTGCGGGGTTGTACCCCTTTTCCTTTAGACTTATGGTTTGTTAGAGTTTTGGTACACTGACTTTTAGATTCTATTCCGCAATATTTTGATAGTCGTTGTTAGACTTTTGGAGTTTATGGGAACTCTACTTTATTTCTGCATTTAAACCTGCTTCCGTATCTTTAAATATTTAGTACTTGGGTTAACTTATAAATATTAATAGTGCTCCCAACGGAGGATTAGTGTGGGTGTCAATCACGACAGTCTGGGTCATGATAAAGTTGGTATCAGAGCCCTAGGATCGTTGATCTCAATGTACCAAAATGAGTTTAGTAGAGTTTTGCAGAATGGTACGGAGATGTCTGTACTTTTCTTCGAGAGGCTATAAGGACTAAAGGAAATCTCTCTATTTTCTCTTGTCTCCTTTCGTGCTATGACTTGATTCAAATTGGTATCTGGCGATTTGAATTGGTATCTAATCTCCTTCACTCTTCTGTCCGCAGATGCTTAACAATCGCTTCAATAGTGTCAGTCCCATAGCTCCCGTCAATGAGCCCACTGAGAAGTCTGCAGCAAGAGGTTGCGGTCGAGGCAAGGGTAGAGGACGAGCAATGGGTAAAGGTCGAGGAAGGGTAGCACCCTCTAGGGGTGGGGTTCCAGTTGAGAATGCTCCCAGAAATCAGGTTTTTCCACACATCATGAAAAGGTATAGGAGAATGTAGAGGTTTAGAATGAGGACGATGTTGGCCAAGAGGAAGGGGTGCATGCTGAGAGTACATGTATTCCTCCCTTAGAACCAGTGTTTGCTCAATAGATTATGTATTTCCTGAAAGGATTGGTTGGCCCTGGAATTCTTCCCGCAGTTCAAGCAACTTAAACTCACGCCAATCCCCCTATTGCTATCATTGTCCCCACGGTGGGAGGAACTGTAGGTACTGATGCCTTTTTCCGTCCTTTGTAGGGTCCTGTGATGACTGGTAATGAACATAAAATATTGACCAACTTTCTGAAACCGAAGCCTCCGGTATTCCATGGGTCTGAGATTGAGGACGCCTCTGAGTTCATCTTAGATTGTTATGAGAGGCTGCGTAATTTGGGTATTGTCCATCAACATGGAGTATTGTTTGTGATTTTCAGCTTCAAGTGAGGCTTAGCAGTGGTGGAGAGCTTATGTGGAATGTAGATCGTAGCTTTACCCCTTACTGACTTGGACAAGTTTCATGCTCTATTCTTGGAGAAGTATGTGCCCCAGACTTTGAGAGATCGCAAGAAGGATGAGTTCATGGCTTTGGAGCAGGGTGGTATTACTGTAGATGCTTATGAGGCTAAGTTCCATTGCTTGTCTAGATATGCTACACAATTGGTAACTACTGAGGAGGAGAGGATTCGTCTGTTAGTCAAAAGATTGAATCCTGAACTTCAGGTATTTTCTGTTCACATGACTTCTACAGGAAAGCTTCAGTTAGGTGACCGACTTTGTGAAGAAAGTAGATGGAGTTAGATACGCGGGGCAGGCTAAGGCATTGGCTAAGAAAGCTAAGAGCACAAGCAACTTTCAGGTTCCTATTCCAGAGGTTCAGGGAGGCCGACACTTGCAGCCCGGCCAATTTAGTTTGCTATGCCTGCATTCACAAGTAACTACTCAGGAACTCTAGCTCAGAGTTTGATTCAGGATAGCCAGGGAGTCGCACCGTCGGCGTGTAGCAGGGTTGTTTGTCCTTATTTGGCACATATTTAAGCTGTTAAGGTTGAGTCTCCCTCTATTGAATCCATTCCTGTGGTGTAAGAATTTAGAGAAGTGTTTCCTACAAATTCTCCTAGTATGCCTCCGGGTAGAGATATAAATTTTCTGCATTGATTTGGAACCTGGTACCCACCTCATTTCCATCCCTCATTATCGCATAGCCTTGGTAGAGTTGAGGGAGCTTAAGGCTCAAATCAGAGAACTTCTTGATAAGCGTTTCATCCTTCGTAGTGCTTCCCCGTGGGGTGCTCATGTCTTGTTTGTTAAGACAAAAGATGGCAGTATGAGGATATGCATAGATTATCGACAATTGAATAGTGTCACCATTCGAAATAAATACACATTGCCTCGGAAGGATGATATTTTCGACCAATTGCAAGGTGCATCAGTTTTCTCTAAAATTGATCTAAGGTCTGGTTACCATCAGCTAAAGATTAGGCCTAAGGATGTACCCAAGACGGCATTTAGGATCCGCTATGGGCATTATGAGTTTTTAGTGTTGTCATTTGGGTTGACGAATACGCCTGAGGCTTTCATGAGTCTAATGAGTGGTATAATCAAACCATTTCTGGATTCTTTTGTTATAGTTTTTATTGATGATATTTTGGTTTATTCCAAAAGTGAGGAAGAGCATGCCGACCATCTTCGTATTGTTCTGGGTTTTCTTTGGAAACAAAGGTTATATTCCAAATTTTCCAACTGTGAGTTCTGGTTGGATTCAGCCGCCTTTTTAGGGAATGTAGTTTCAAGGGAAGGGTAATAGTACATCCCCAAAAGATTGAAGCAATTAATAATTGGGTTCGGTCTAGCTCTGTGACTGAAGTTAGGAGTTTTGTGGGGCTTGCTAGCTACTATCATCGATTTGTGAAGAACTTTGCTTTTATTGCCATGCATTTGAGAAGGTTGAGCAAAAATTAGGTGCCTTTTGAATGGACCAAAAAGTGTGAAGAGATCTTTCAAAAGCTCAAGACCATTTTTACCACAACATCTATTCTAGCACTACTGGTGGAAGGTAAGGATTTTATTATTTATTGTGATGCTTCGAATTCGGGTTTGGGTGATGTGTTAATGCAGGATAAGAATTTCATAGCTTATGCATCGCGGCATTTCAAGGTGCATGAGAGGAATTACCCAATACATGATTTAGAGTTTGCATCATTAGTGTTTGCTCTTAAGATCTGGCGGTATTACCTCTATGATATCAAGTGTGAGGTGTTTACTGATCATCGTAGTCTACAATATGTGTTCACTCAAAAGGATCTAAATTTGAGACAGCGAAGGTGGATGGAATTACTCAAGGATTATGATGTGACCATCAAGTATCATTTGGGTAAAGCTAATGTAGTGGCAGACACACTAAGTCGGAAGGCGGTGAGTATGGGTAGTCAAGCGTGCTTTAGTGTATCCAAGCGACGTTTGGCTAAGGAAATTCAAACCTTAGAATCTAAGTTCATGGAGTTGAGAATCTCATAGAAAGGTGGGGTGTTGGCTAGCATTGAGGTAAGGGAGGGCCACATTCATTGAGGAGATCAAGGACAAACAATTTGAGGATGATCATTTGGAAGAGCTTAGAAACAAAACAGTGTCTGGTAAGACACAAGATACGACTTTAGATGCGAAGGGTGTGTTCAACTTTAAAGGAAGGATTTATGTTCCTAAAGTAGATGACTTGAACAGAAATTGTTGACAAAAGCTCATGGTTCGCAGTATTCCATTCATCCGGGTGTGACAAACATGTATTGAGATTTTAAGCGACTTTATTGGTGACTTGGCATAAAGAAAGACATAGCTAGTGTGTGGCTAAGTGTCAAAACTGTTAGCAAGTAAAATATGAACATCGAAGGCCTAAATGTTTTCTTCAGAGAATGACAATTCTGGAATGGAAGTGGGAAAGGATAGCTATGGATTTCGTAGTTGGTCTTTCCAAGACTTTGGGGAAGTTTGATTCTATTTGGATAGTGGTTGACAAATTGACTAAGTCAGCCCATTTTATTTCGGTTAGAATAGCTTATAATGCTCAACAGTTGGCTACGGTTTATGTGATAGAGATAGTGAAGCTACACGGAGTGCCCCTTTCTATCATCTCAGACTGTGGTACGCAATTCACTTTCAAGTTTTGGAGGAAATTACATGATGAATTAGGCACACAACTCACTTTTAGTACAACTTTTCATCCACAGATGGACGGACAGTCAGAGAGGACTATTCCAGTTTTAGAAGACATGTTGAAGGCATGTGTGATTGACTTTGGAGGGCATTGGGATAAGTTCATACCATTGTGTGATTTCTCCTACTATAATTGTTACCACTCCAGCATTGACATGGCACCGTTCGAGGCACTCTATGGGATGGGATATATATCATCCGTATAATAGTCTGAGGCTGGAAATGTAAAACCTTCGGGGCTGGATTTGGTGAAGAATGCTCAGGAAAAGGTAAGGAGCATCCAAGCTAAGCATTTAACAGCCCAAAATCTACAGAAGAAGTACGCAGACCATAAGGTAAGAGAAATGGCATTTCAGAATGGTGAGAATGTTCTTCTTAAAGTGTCACCAATGAAAGGGGTGATGGGATTCGGTAAGAAGTGCAAGCTTAGCCCTCGATACATTGGTCCATTTGAGATTCTTGACTGTGTAAGGACAGTGGCTTATAGATTGGTCTTAACACCTAGCTTATCTGGAATTCATCCAGTGTTTCATGTATCCATATTGAAGAAGTATCATGGCGACGGAGATTACATCATAAAATGGGACTTAGTAATGTTAAACAAAGACCTTCAGTATGAGGAAGAATCGGTTTCCATTCTTGATCGTAATGTCCGGAAACTGAGGAACAAAAAGATTAAGTCCGTGAATATTCAATAAAAGCATCATCCTGTTGAGGAAGATACTTGGGAAACCGAGAAGGACATGCGAGACAAGTATCCCCAGTTGTTCGATGATTCAGGTAGTACTCCAATCTTAATTTAGCCATTTTTCCTAGTTTGTCACCCGGGAACGAGTGATGGGTAAATTGATATCTATTGTAACGACATGTTCCCGTTGTTATAGAAAAATCATGGGGAAAATTTTTTAGGTCAGAAAACTTTTTGGTAGTAACTTGAAAATTCCTAGCCTAGTCCACATTTGGAAAAAAAAAGAGTCAGACGAGTCTAGGGAAATCTGGTAATGAACGACAGATCCAATAATGAATTTGATCATATGAGTGGATAACTATGACGTTAAGGAACCCGTACGACTTTACGAAATCGAATTCGGGTGAGTAGAACTTTTGAAATTGATCTTAGTGTGAACGGGTAGTCTCTGAGTGTCATGGGTTGAAGCTGTGTTGTGAAATGGGGGTTTGAAACTCTAAATTCGACTATGTGTGTCCGTGCAAGCTGCCAGGGTGGGGCAACTCTTGTGGGATAGAGGCCGCTACAGCGGGCCAGTCGCGACTTAAGTTAGAAATAAACCCCAAAAACATCATTATTTGAGTTTGGTTTTCGCTGGAGGATTGGGGTTGTTGATTGATTGGTGTTGATTTGTTCATCATTGTGCTCGCCAGATCTTGGTGGTGGCTCCGACTGGTTCGGGGTCTGGTTTAGCCGAAAAAAATGACGAATGGAGATGGTTCACTGGAGTTCACCAAAGCTCGAAGCTCGCTGTTGTGGGTTTTTTGGGGAACTGTTTGGTGTGTGTTGTTTTGTGATGGTTTGGGTTTGAGTTGCTGATAGCAGAGATGGAAAGAAAAGTGCGAGATGGGGTTGTTTGTGGGGAAGAAATGGGTTGTTATGGTTCAAAATGGTGGTGGAATAGTGGATCTAGCTGGAGAGGAAAGGGTCTGGTACTATTTGGGCGGTGGCCTTTTTGGCGGCTGGAGGCAGTGAAAAGTTGTGGTTTGGGTGGTAATGAGTTTTTTTGTGGTGGTAGACTTGCCGGATTCTGGTAGAGCTCCGGAGAGTTTATCACCGGAAAAAATAATTAACAATAAAAGAAATTTTCAAAACTAAAAATCCAAAAATTACACCCCTTAAGGCATCTCTAACGCTACGCTACATTTTACTCTTCAAATATATAGTTCTCTTTATTTTTTCAGATAATCAATTTCAACCCAATTCTTTATTTTACTTTCTTAAAAGGAATCTTCTTCTCTCCCTCAATATTATAATATTATTTCCATTTGATTTTTATTTCCCTATTTCATAATATAAATCAAATTTTTTTCAAATAATCACCCTATAATCTATATAACCTTCCTATAATATAAAATTTTATTCCTTTTCAAATTCTTCATTTAATAAAAAATTATTCTATTCTAAATTTCTAAGTAACATAAATGCGACAGATATTATATATATTACATATTACGAACAATAAAAATCAAACTGAATTGTTTTATGAAATACAATTATATCGTGAATATTGCATTATCGTAAAAAGTATTTTAAACTTTACATAAATATTCAACTTACAAGAATGTTACATTTCTCCCATAAATTCTCTATTAATACATTACAAAGTTCAAATGAGCAATTTTTGTACTTGTCTTTTTATGTGTAGCTAAAAATTATTTAAATTAATAATCTTATCTTGTATTCAATTATTTGGTATACTAATTTACTCCCTGTTCTATTTTAAACTTTGCTACATGTATTCTCATGCTTATTAAAAAGTGTAGTTTAATCATTTATCACTATAACATAAAAGTGGATTGTTTGAATTATCATGTAATTTTGTGCATTCTTCATAGTGAAAAATAATTATAATTTTAAATTACATATTTAAAGTGAAAAAAACTTTTAAAAATTAAATTAGAAAAATTGTTAATTCGGGATGAGAGTGGTATACTTATCAATAATATTTTTTAGATATAATATTACTTAGATAATAATTGCAAATATTCGAGACTTAATTAATAGTCTTGTATAATATAAATAATATTAAAAATAATTTTAAATTACATATTTAAAGTGCTAATATTTTTTTTAAATAAAATAAAAAAATTATTATTTTTAGTTGTTATATTGCATTTGAAAATAATTACAAATAATAATAACTTAATTAATGATATCATAAAAATAATATTAAAATAATCAAAAGTGATATAGAGAGGTGACTAGTAGTTTTCCAAATTTGGAGAACTACTATTCACCTCTTTATAAATGGAGTATAGAGAGTAATATGGAGAGGGGTTGGAGAGGTCATTTTTTAATTTACCCTCCAAATATAAAGAACAAAGAGTAAAATAGTGATGGGTTGGAGATGGTCTTATCGAAAATCTTATGCACCAGCACCAACTTAATGACCAAGAAATTGTTTAAATAGAAAATTGAAAAACTACCTTACTACAATACCACTATATTAAAACAGTGGGCTAAACCACATGTTAACAAAATATCTGTGTATGCAATCTTATCCATATTTAAATGTATTTCTAGACTGCACTAAGAACATAAAAAATGAATATTAATAAAAGTAACAAATAAAATGAATATAAACAAACGTAACGAATAAAATAAATGGCTTATCAAAAATGCAATTTAACATAAAATAATGATTTAATCAAAGACAGGATATTCACAACATATTCAATTGATTGTGACAAAAAATAATGTAGTTAAAATTAACTGATAAAAATCTTGAAATTTTGAGAAATAACGATAAACTTATTCAAAAAAATGTATTTTGAACTATTGAATAAATAAAACTTAAAAGTTTTGAATTTTGAAAATGTTAGACCAAAATTGGGTGTCAACATATGATAACCAAAGGTATTTCTAATTTAATTTGGATAGTAATTCTAAAAAGATTCGGATATTTAAGAGATATTTTAGATATCCAAAAAAAGAAAAAAATCAATTTTCCTTTGAAATAGTCTTTCTGAAAAAAATATATGTGATTATTCGTAAAACAATTATTTCCTTAAAAGATTGTCTTTTACAAACCTTTTTATACCGATCACTGATTTTGTGATCCATTACAAATTCTTTTACTTTCTCTCTAATCTGCAATAGCTTTATTATTATTATTACTATTATTTATTTATTTATTTATTTCTTTATTTATTTCTTTTAATCATTATTAATATTGTTATTCTTACTATTATTATTATCATCAACATTTTTGTTATACAAATTTGAAAGTCACTTACAATCCTCGACTTAGTTTTAAAAAAAGAGAAAAGTCTCTCAAATTTGGGGAAATGCTTGTATATTTGATATACTAAAAGTTGGGCTCACCTATCTCACTACCATTAAAAAAATGGAAATTCGTGCCATTATTTATTGAAATTCTGATTTTATGGTTTTGTGAAACCATTTTGTACATGTAACCAACGTTCTCGTTTCACTTCTTTATATTTTGAACCAATTTAGTGAAAATTCTTGCTCCCACCCTACTTTTAGGTAGTCATTTTCCGCGGCAAAACAAGCCAGGCCAACCTCAGATGACCTTAAAATTAGAGGCTTGTTCATTCATAGAAAGCAAGAGAAAAAGTTGGAAGTCAAACTGTTGAAGCATAGTAACAAGCTAATTAATAACTACACGATTATATATTCAATTTTGTCAAAAGCATACTCAAAATTGTTTCTATGTAAGTATATAATGTAAGATCCCGTAGTTTTTCTCTAATCGTGCATAATATATGTGGCGTAGTATGGCATGGTTATGTGAAGTGTATATGACTTTGTATCATACATTGGAGATTAAGATTTCAAGTAGGTGGCAATATCAAGGAACTAAACTAAAGTTTTAGGTCAAAGGAACCCCTCAAACAAAGTTCATGAGAAAAGAAATGGCTCGGGTAGAACTTCGCCCGTTTGAAAGGTTTAACTTGTCCCATACCTTGTGGATAAGCCTATGAATGTAAAACATGACAAGAATAGTGTGTTATGAGGTATTATAATAGCACAAGGATCGTATATTAAGTTTGGAAGTCAAGAAAATTAGTGAAACTAAAGTCGGCAAAAGTTATCGAAGTTTCTCTAATAATATTTTCTTAACTTTAGGTCAAATGTCTTGGATGTTTTCTCCCAATATACAAAGAGTTAGAAGGCCTATCACCCATTAAATCGAAGGCCTACGAGTCTAGTTTTTAGTGCACAAAACCCCATAACCAACCAACATCGGAGTAAACAATTATGAGGGTTTTACTATGGACTGCCGGGGCAGAATCCGGGTCGGGTTAAAAATGTGGTATGCCGGCTTACTCAACGTTTTAAGCCATGAAAACATTTCATTTTACTTCCAAACCAGAAATAAAGCTTAACAGAAGGTTCCTATTGAGTACTTTCATGATGAAGGTAAGTTTTCGACGATTTCTACCATTACAGATTGCCCCCGTGCCTAGAAACGTGATCTTTACACGTGGTAATCATTTTCCCCTTCTATTAGTTGCGTTTGGAGCAAGTTTTTGAAGATATAAATTTGTAGTTATTGGGGTTTCTTCAAGGTTTACACTTGGTTAACTAAGGTAATCATCTCGGGACTCTTTTATGATTGTTTTTATGAAGTTCTACGGACATTTCGTCAAGTTGAGGCCATTTGGCAAATCTGCCGATTTAAGAATAATTATGAACTGTTTATAGGTGTGTACCAGCTGTGTATATATAGTGTTTGCGAAGTTTAGGACGTAAGAAATCACTTTCGTGAAGAAGCTACAGCCATTCGAGCGTTCATTGAAAAGGTATGTTAAGGCGAAGCTACGTCCCTCTATTTAGCACCACTTCTGGGAAATTCCTAAAACACCGAATGCGATATTTTGCTATTCTCTTGCTAGAAAGACCTTCAGTGAAAGGCATTGGGATCACAGCTGAATTATTTTCATGATTCTGTTATTTTGATATTTCACTCATTCAGATAAATAGAGTGTTCGACATCTACACGTCATTTTATCAGTTTCCTTGATTATATGTCTGCACGTATGAATTCTTATTCTTCTTTGGGTGATGTGAATTAAAATGTCAGGCGAGACCCTTACTACTTGTGACCAGCCCTCTTTCTCCACTAAGGTTATTATTAAAGAAAAACTTTAAAGTAGCTCACGACCTTCAAAACTCTCAAATATAATTTAAATGTAAACTATTAGAACACTTGGTTTTTGAAATATTTCTTTTATAAATTATCTAGGAACCAAGTTTGGAACTAAGTAAGTCACCTTAAACTTGTTATGAATATCAACAAGGTTAGGTTATCCTTATAAAATTCGAGTTAACTTTTTAAGCTTATTTGGAAGAACATATCAATTTCCATGAGATTGTTATATGTTATATGAAAGTTATTATGGGGTTATGAGAACAATACTACAAATGGGCCAAGATCGGCAACATGACAACAGTAACTCATAGGTGTTATAAATCCATGACATGACATGCTATGCATTCTACTCCCGAGCTATAATCGGGAGGTATGGGGCCTATTGCCTATATTTATACGTATGAGACACAGATGGCCAGAAATTGGCAAATATGATGCCGGTTCGCTACCGGAAAGCACCACCATTGCTAGCATTTTGTTGGGTATGTCATGCATTTTCATCTATATATATATATGTATGTATTCACGACATACGATTATACGAGCATACCATGCATATTTAAGTAGTAGTGGGGGGCTAAAGGTCAGCCATGGAGATTATTTGGGTTTCAGTTCAGGTGGTATCTCTATTACCTTTTTACAGTAAATGTTTATGATTTTACTTTCCGCTTTACATACCAGTACATTTTTATTCGTACTGACGTCCCTTTGTCTAGGGACGTTCCTTTTTGTTTTGTGCGAGCAGGTACAGGCAGGGACTCTAATCGACCCACACGCTAGGATTCAAGTTCAGCTGTGAGTTGGTAAGCTCCATCTTATCCTGGGGCTATCAGAGGATGTTTACTTTTGTTGTACAGTTTGGGTATAGTCGGGGCCTTATCCCGACAATGCTTATGTCACTCATAGAGGTTATTGTGGATACAATATTCTAGGTTTTCTTTTTTGTGTAAGTAGGTATGTTTTTAGTTGTGGCCTCGTCGGCTTGATAGTACATCTTTATTTTTTTGGTTTGTCTACCATTGTTTGTATGGTTATTCTCTTTCAGGTCATGACCTCTAGGTCCAGGCTTCACTTCTTAGAGGTTGTGCTGCCCAATATTTTTGCCTCACAAGTTTGGTTTAGTTAGTATGTTTCAATGGGTAACTCGATGTATTAGGGTATCAAGTGCCAGTTACGCCCCTATTTTGGGGCGTGACAAACTTTGTATCAGAGCAGGTCGTATCCCAGGGGGGTCCATAAGCCGTGTCTAGTAGAGTCTTGTTTATGGGTGTGTTGTGCACCATACTTATAATCAAGAGGCTACAGGGCATTTAGGAATGGTTACATTTCATTAAACTGATAGATCTTGCTATAGTGCAAAAGTATAAGAACATTTGAAATCTAAGTCGTGCTTTATGTTTCTTATCTAACAGGCTACACTCGCGCAGGATATGACAGATCGAGAGATAGGTATGGATCCAAGGGAAGGTACTAGCCATTCCCCACCGGGTCAAAGAGATAGATTTCCCTCGGAGGCACATGATGGATCTCCAGTACCCCTAGTACCAGCCTCCTTGGCACCTATTGAAGCCCGAGGAGATGCAGTACCCCCAGCCTCACCAGTTCCATTGGTACCTGAGGAAGCTACGGACACAGGACCTCCAGTACCTATTGTTTATCCACCAGAGATCTCTGGGGAGCAGGGGATGAGAGAGGCAGTTCAGTTGCTGACTAGGATGGTTTCTATTCATGAGCGACAACTGGAGTCAAGAGTAGATATTCAGAGAGACCGGTCAGAAAGTTCAAAGGTACGAGAGTTTCTTCATTTGGCCCCTCCGTTATTTACAGGATCTAGTCTTACTGACGATCCCCAAGACTTTATAGACCACAAATATAGAGTATTGAGGGTGATGCATGCCTCCGTCATAGAGGCTGTGGAGTTGGCTTCTTTTCGGCTACGTGATGTAGCCATCCTTTGGTATGAGGCATGGGAGAGATCTAGAGGACTTGATGCTCCGCCATCAGAGTGGGAGGACTTCTCTGAGGCCTTCCTTGCCCACTATTTTCCCGGGAAGTTCGAGAGGCCCGTCTTGACCAGTTTATCAATCTGAATCAAGGAACCATGAGTGTGAGGGATTATAGCCACATGTTTAATTCTTTGGCAAGATATGCACCAGATATTGTACGTACCATGAGAGCCAGAATTCATCGTTATGTTGATGGTTTGGCAGATCATTTGATCAGAGATTGTAGGGTAGCATCTCTATCAGATGATGTAGATATTTTCCGCATACAGGTTTTCGCTCAGCCTATAGAGGACTTTTCTAAATGGATTCATGATACACGCAGGGATAGGGAGCAGAGTAAAAGGGCCCGTACTATGGGGTCTTATAGGGAGCCACATGGTGATTTTAGGCCCCCTTTCTATCGATATCCACCTCAAGCAGCGGGTAGTGTCTCACCACAGGTGCAGGGACCGCGGTTTGATCGTTATAGTCAGTCAGGACCAGGTCAGAGCTCAGGCCAGCTTGAAGGTCGTCGATAGGATCGTTCAGTACAGGTAAGACATCCCACTCCTCATTGTACACAGTGCGGTAAGCCGCACACTGGGAAGTGTAGACAGGGTTCAGGTGCATGTTATCATTATGGCCAGACATGACATTTTATTAGTCGGTGCCCGAGGTTGAGCAGAGGTGTTCTAGCTCAACCTTCAGGATCCACAACAACATCTTCACCCTCAGTTCGTGCCCCACGACAAGGACTACAGTCTACTCAGGGTTCGTGGTAGAGGGAGAGGTGAAGGAGATACAGGTTCGAGCGGTGGTCAGAATCGCTTTTATGCACTCACATGATGACAGGATTCAGAGGCATCCCCTGATGTTGTTACAGGTATATTGACGATATCTTCTTAAGCTGTTTACGCATTGATAGACCCTGGATCTACATTTTCATATATCACTCTCTTTATTGCTAGTAAGATTGACATGAAATCTGAGTTGTTGCCACAACCAGTTGAGGTGTCTACACCGGTTGGCGATTCTATTTTAGCTAGTCGTGTCTATCAGGATTGTACGGTATTAATTAATGATCGTCCAACCTCCGCTGATTTAGTTGAGTTGATTATGCTAGATTTTGATGTTATTATGGGTATGGATCGGTTGGCAGCTTGCTATGTTAATATTGATTGTCGTGCAAAGATAGTCCGATTTTACTTTCCAGGTGAGCCAGTCCTTGAGTGGAAAGATAATGCAGCCACTCCTAAGGGTAAGTTTATTTCATACCTTAGGGTCGGAAGTTGAATGCTAAAGGTTGCATATACCATATAGTTCATGTACAGGATACTGATAAGGAGCTCATAACTCTTCAGTTAATTTCTATCGTGAATGAATTTCCAATGGTATTCCCTGATGATCTTCCAGGAATTCCCCCAGAAATGGAAATTGATTTCGCTATAGACTTGCTTCCTGATATGCAATCTATATCAATTCCTCCCTATAGAATGGCGCCTGCAGAACTAAGAGAATTGAAGGAACAACTAAAGGACTTGTTCGATAAAGGCTTTATCAGGCTAAGTACTTCCCCATGGGGTGCCCCAGTGCTCTTTGTTCGAAAGAAAGATGGATCCTTGCGGATGTGTATTGACTATAGACAACTAAATAAAGTCACTATAAAGAATAAATATCCTCTTCCACGGATTGATGACTTATTCTATCAGTTACAAGGTGCCAAATGCTTTTCAAAGATTGACTTGCGGTCTGGTTACCATCAGTTGCGAGTCAGGGAAGTTGATATCCCAAAAACATCATTTAGGACGAGGTATGACCATTTTGAGTTCCTTGTCATGTCTTTTGGGCTTACAAATGCCCCAGCAACTTTTATGGATCTTATGAATCGGGTCTTCAAACCATTCTTGGATGAATTTGTGATTGTGTTTATTGATGATATTCTTATATATTCACGGTCAGAAGCAGAGCATGCAGACCACTTGCGAGCTGTATTGCACACTCTCCAAGATTACAGGTTATATGCTAAATTCTCTAAATGTGATATTTGGCTTACCTCAATAGCTTTTCTTGGTCATGTTATTACAAGTGAGGGTATTAAGGTTGATGGACAAAAGATTGAAGCAGTAATGACTTGGCCGAGGCCCTTGAATGTGACGGAGGTTCACAGCTTTTTAGGCTTGGTGGGGTATTACCAAAGGTTTGTGGAGGGATTTTCTTCTATTTCTGCATCTCTGGCAAAATTGACACATAAGGCAACGAAGTTTCAGTGGACCGAGGAATGTGAGCAGAGCTTTCATGAACTAAAAAGAAGGCTTACCATTGCACCTGTCCTAACTCTTCCAGATGGTAATGAGGGCTATGTTGTTTATTGTGATGCCTCAAGAATTGGCCTAGGTTGTGTTCTTATGCAGCATGGTAAGGTTATTGCATACGCCTCTAGACAGTTGCGAAAGCATGAGCAGAATTATCTTACACACGATCTTGAGTTGGCCGCAGTTGTTTTTGCCCTAAAAATTTGGCGGCATTATCTATACGGGGTTCATATAGATGTGTTCACCGATCACCAGAGCCTTTAGTATTTACTTAAGCAGAGGGAGTTGAACCTATGACAAAGGAGATGTATAGAATTATTAAAGGACTACGATGTTGACATTTTATATCATCCCGGCAAAGCTAATGTTGTTGTTGATGCGCTCAATCGGAAGTCCATGGGTAGTCTAAGTCATGTTGAAGCTGATAAGGCTGGAATTACAAAAGACATATGCCAGCTAGTTAATTTGCAAGTACACTTGGTAGATGCAGGAGGCGGAGGTGTTGTCGTTAAGAATATGGCAGAATCTTTCTTTGTGACTTAAGTGAAAAGGTGGTAACAGTAAGATCATGAGCTTAGGAAATTGAGGGAAAAGATTCCACAGCAGCAACACCCCTTATTTGAGCTAATTGGAGATGGAGTCCTTAGATACCAGGGTCGCTTATGTGTACCGGCAGTTGGGAAGCTCCGTACAAATATTCTTTCAGAGGCCCATTATTCTAGATATGCATCTCACCCGGGAGATACGAAGATGTATCAGGACCTTCGACAGGTCTATTGGTGGAATGGCATGAAAAAAGATATTGCGGAGATGGTAGCTGAATGTCCCAACTGTCAACAAGTTAAAGCAGAGCATCAGAGGCCTGGAGGCGTAACCCAGTATATTGAGCTTCCATTATGGAAATGGGATATGATAAATATGGACTTGATCACTGGTTTGCCTCGCACTCCACGAAGGTTTGATTCCATTTGGGTAATTATTGATAGGCTGACAAAATCTTCTCATTTCTTCCCAGTTAGGACGACATATTCAGCTAAAGATTATGCTAGGCTTTACATTCAGGAAATTGTTCGCCTTCACGGAGTTCTATTATCTATTATCTCAGATCGAGGAGCTCAATTTATAGCACATTTTTGGAGATCGTTTCAGAAAGGTCTAGGCACTCAGGTAAATCTTAGCACTGCTTTTCATCCACTAACTGATGGACAGGCAGAACGTACTATTTAGACGGTTGAGGATATGTTATGTGCTTCTGTGTTAGATTTTAAAGGACGTTGGGATCAACATCTACCTCTTATTGAGTTCGCTTATAATAACAACTTTCAAGCTAGTATTCAGATGGCCCCTTACGAAGCACTCTACAGGCGGAAGTGTAGGTCCCCAATCGGTTGGTTTGAGCTCGGGGAAGCGGATTTGCTAGGTCCCAATCTAGTCCAACAAGCGATTGAAAAGGTTAAGCTTATTAGAGATCGGCTTCATAGAGCACAGTGTCGACAAAAGTCTTATGCAGATGTTCGCCGACGGAACTTAGAGTTTGAGGTAGAAGATTGGGTTTTCCTGAAAGTATCGCCTATGAAGGGCATCATGTGATTCGGAAAGAAAGGGAATCTCAGTCCTAGGTACGTTGGACTGTATAAGATTATTCGGAAGATCGGTATGGTGGCATACGAGCTTGATTTGCCTTCAGAATTTGAAGCAGTTCATCCTGTATTTCATGTTTCTATGTTGTGGAAGTGCATATGAGAGCCTTCACGTATTATACCCATTGAAAATATTTGTATCGCTGAGGATTTATCTTATGCAGAGGTACCATTAGAGATTTTAGATCGTCAAGTAAGAAAGCTTCGAAATAAAGATGTAGCTTCTGTGAAAGTGTTATGGAGAAACAATAACGTCGAGGAAATGACTTGGGAAGCGGAAGAGGAAATGAAGAAGGAGTACCCCCAACTGTTTTCGACTTAAGGTGAGTCACATTTCGATTATTGGCAATTATTTCTTCACACCGACTTAGTTATATTTTAAGTAGCTTGAAGGTGAAATTTATATGTCTTCTTACGAGATAGCTATGCAAAGCTTAGTAGTTAAAATTTTCAGAATTTGACTTCAGGTTTGCGATTGTAACAAATATAGATTCGCAAATAAAGTACTCTGAGAAAAAAAATTACAACCAAGGAATTGTTTAGATCCTTTCGCGGGCGAATGTTCATAAGGGGGGAGGAATGTAAGATCCCGTAATTTTTCTCTAATCGTGCATAATATATGTGGCGTAGTATGGCATGGTTATATGAGGTGTATATGACTTTGTATCGTACATTGGAGATTAAGATTTCAAGTAGGTGGAAATATCAAGGAACTAAACTAAAGTTTTAGGTCAAAGGAGCCCCTCAAATAAAGTTCATGAGAAAAGAAATGGCTCGGGTAGAACTTCGCCCGTTTGAAAGGTTTAACTTGTCCCATACCTTGTGGATAAGCCTATGAGTGTAAAACATGATAAGAATAGTGTGTTATGAGGTATTATAATATCACAAGGGTCGTATGTTAAGTTTGGAAGTCAAGAAAATTAGTGAAACTAAAGTCGACAAAAGTTATCGAAATTTCTCTAATAATATTTTCTTAACTTTGGGTCAAATGTCTTGGATGTTTTCTCCCAATATACAAAGAGTTAGAAGACCTATCACCCATTAAATCGAAGGCCTACAAGTCTAGTTTGTAACGCACAAAACCCCGTATCCAACCGACATCGAAGTAAAACGTTATGAGGGTTTTACTACGGACTGCGGGGGCAGAATTCGGGTCGGGTTAAAAATGTGGTATGTCGTCTTACTCGACGTTTTAAGCCATGAAAACATTTTATTTTACTTCCAAACCAGAAATAAAGCTTAAGAGAAGGTTCCTATGGAGTACTTTCATGATGAAGGTAAGTTTTCGATGATTTCTACCATTAAAGATTGCCCCCGTGCCTAGAAACATGATCTTTACACGTGGTAATCGTTTTCCCCTTCTATTAGCTGCGTTTGGAGAAAGTTTTTGAAGTTATAAATTTGTAGTTATTGGAGTTTCTTCAAGGTTTACACTTGGTTAACTAAGGTAATCATCTCGGGACTGTTTTACGATTGTTTTTATGAAGTTCTACGGACATTTCGTCAAGTTGAGGCCATTTGGCAAATCTGCCGATTTAAGAACAATTATGAATTGATTATAGGTGTGTACCAGCTGTGTATATATAATGTTTGCGAAGTTTAGGACGTAAGGAACAACTTTCGTGAAGAAGCTACGGCCATTCGAGTGTTCATTGAAAAGGTATGTTAAGGCGAAGCGACGTCCCTCATTTTAGCACCACTTCTGGGAAATTCCTAAAACGCCGAATGTGATATTTTGCTATTCTCTTGCTAGAAAGACCTTCAGTGAAAGGCATTGGGACAAAATCTGAATTATTTTCATGATTCTGTTATTTTGATATTTCACTCGTTCAGATAAATAGAGTGTTCGACATTTACACGTCATTTTATTAGTTTCGTTGATTATATGTCTGCATGTATGAATTCGTATTCTTCTTTGGGTGATGTGAATTAAAATGTCAAGCGAGACCCTTACTACTTGTGACCAGCCCTCTTTCTCCACTAAGGTTATTATTAAAGAAAAACTTTAAAGTAGCTCACGACCTTCAAAACTCTCAAATATAATTTAAATGTAAACTATTAGAACACTTGGTTTATGAAATATTTCTTATATAAATTATCCAGGAACCAAGTTAGGAACTAAGTAAGTCACCTTAACCTTTTTATGAATATCAACAAGGTTAGGTTATCCTTATAAAATTTGAGTTAACTTTTTAAGCTTATTTGGAAGAACATATCAACTTCCATGAGATTGTTATATGTTATACGAAAGTTATTATGGGGTTATGAGAACAAGACTACAAATGGGCCAAGATCGGCAACATGACAACAGTAACTCATAGGTGTTATAAATCCATGACATGACATGCTATGCATTCTACACCCGAGCAATAATCGGGAGGTATGGGGCCTATTGCCTATATTTATACGTATAAGACACAGATGGCCACAAGTTGGCGAATATGATGCCGGTTCGCTACCGGAAAGCACCACCATTGCTAGCATTTTGTTGGGTATGTCATGCATTTGCATCTATATATATATATATATGTATGTATTCACGACATATGATTATACAAGAATGCCATGCATATTTAAGTAGTAGGGGGGGTCTAAAGGTCAGCCATGGAGATTATTTGGGTTTCAGTTCAGGTGGTACCTCTATTACCCTTTTTACAGTAAATGTTTATGATTTTACTTTTCGCTTTACATACCAGTTCATTTTTATTCGTACTAACTTCCCTTTGCCTGGGGACGCTGCTTTTTGTTTTGTGTGAGCAGGGACTCTAATCGACCCACCCGCTAGGATTCAGGTTCAGCTGTGAGTTGATAAGCTCCATCTTATCCTGGGGCTATCAGAGGATGTTTACTTTTGTTGTACAGTTTGGGTATAGTCGAGGCCTTGTCCCGACAGTGCTTATGTCACTCATAGAGGCTATTGTGGATACAATATTCTAGGTTTTCTTTTTTGTGTAAGTAGGTATGTTTTTAGTTGTGGCCTTGTCGGCTTGATAGTACATCTTTATTTTTTTGGTTTTTCTACCATTGTTTGTATGGTTATTCTCTTTCAGGTCATGACCTCTAGGTCCAGGCTTCACATTTTAGAGGTTGTGCTGCCCAATATTTTTGCCTCACAAGTTTGGTTTAGTTAGTATGTTTCAATGGGTAACTCGATGTATTAGGGTATCGAGTGCCAGTTACGCTCCTATTTCGGGGCGTGACATATAATGAATATCTTTCTTTTTGTATCACATTTTTTTAATCTCTTTTTTGAGATTACACCAAATATGTTGTTGTGTTTGATTTATAAAACTTTTATGCATCTAAAAAAGTTCCACAAATAGACGAATAGGTTGGAATTAATCTCAAGTATTAAAAAAAAGTTTTTGTCCTTCAATACAACTTATTGAATTATCAAGATGCATTGTATTGCCTTTTTGCAAGGAGCTTGAATTTTTATTATGATAATTTTCTATTAGTACATTTTGAAATGCAAGTAATTATGGATAGTGCGGCCTTTCTCTTTTCTCCTGCACCATGTATAGCTATCCAGGAGCCAACTTAAAACCCTAAAAATTTGCTACTAAAATGGAATTCGAGTTTTTGATGTTCCTATCACGATTATGGAAATTAGAAGAAATTTACCGCAACTCCTTATAACTATTTATCTTTGGCTAAAACATAATAATATGGAGTTTAATATCTAAATAGCCACTCAACTTATAATAATTAATTACTGAAGTCACTTTTCTTTGTTTTATAGTTTCTAGAAGTCAGTTAACTTTCTTTATATAGTCCATTTAGCTTGAAATAAATTTTATAAATTTTAAAGCCCACAATAAATGAGGGCCCAGAAAATACATAAGACCAAACCCTAAAAACTAGCACCCTTTTGGTTCAAAGGAAGTGACAACCATTGATTCCCAAAGCTCTAAGCTTTTCAAGGAAGATTGTGAAGGAAGACAAATCTATCATGTCACCGTGATTATGGACCTTCCAACGGTGGTTATGATCAAAATTATTTCACGATTGACAATCAAGTCCATCTTCCATTGTAAGATGGTTTGTAAACTTTGGTATCTTATTTTAACTTCCGACCGTTTGTTTATTAACATGTATCACCTCAAAAGATCATCTGATTTTCCCAGCATTTTGCTTTTAATTAATGAATCTGTACAGTTACTAGTATAACTCAAAGCAGATGATTCTCACCCCATGCACAGAGCTATTGTGTTGAGCCCTATGTTTCACCTCCCTTCACCCAAATTTTCTTGAGGTAACATGACATTAATTGGTTCATGTAATGGATTTCTATGGCTGTTGAATGGTTGTAGATATGACGTAGACCATAGAATTTACATTAGCACTCCTATTTTAGGTGAGTATTTCGAGGTTAAATTGCCCGAATGGGAGAAAATAATTCGGCGTGTTTCTTATGCATTCTGCTTTAGTAAAGCTTCCGGTGAGTTTAAAGTATTGAGATCAGTAGTTAGAAAGTCTGTTGGAAGTCCAAAAGTATATGAATTGGAGGTTTATACTCTAGGAGCTAATGAGAAATGGAAAAATGTGGGCAAGGCTCTAAAACCTCTATGTGGATTATTTAGCAAGGTTAAAATCAATGGTGTTATTCATTGGATGGGTCGAAAAATAATGACAACATTTACTCATTTAACAGTTTTACTGAAGAGGTGCAGTCCTTGTCACCTCCGGGTGGTCTACAAACCCCATTATTGGGCTTGACGCTAAGGGAGTTGGGGAATTGTGTGTGTTTGTATGATGATAGTCATAATCAATGTATTGATATATGGTGGATGAAAGAATTTGGAATAGCTAAATCTTTGACTAAACAATGCATTTTGAAGGATAGTATTCAAGCAGATATCCGTGGTGATAAATTTATACCAATCATACTTTGGAAAGATGGAGAAATCTTGATGCAAAGAGATCTTGGCACACAACTTGTTTCTTACAACCCAAAAGAAAATAAGTTTACGAAGGTGAAAGTGTACGGTGGCATTGGAGCAACAAGCTACACTCCAAGTTTTTACTCACTCAAGACTGTTATTGGGGATTGTTTTCAAGTCGCATATGCCTTTCCGAAGATTGAGCTAATTTAGATGTTCAATTTGTCTTATTTCTTCCTAGATATTATGTTTTTCAGAAATGTATCTTGTATTATTTAGCTTAAGACCTGGAAATTTAACTTTTTTATGGATGCTTTGAGGTCTGTTAGTACAACTTTACCTGTATAAGCAGAATACCTTGAAGGTTTTAGGTTATTTGTAATGTTAGTCTCCAATTTGCATTCTTTTTTATCATTTCATTCTACACTTTTGTGAATAGAACAAACTAAGGAACACAACATTGTGCTATCTGTAAAAATATTAGGAACATTCTCAAGGTATATATATATATATATATATATATATATATATATATATATATATATATA
>JAJOOS010006381.1:0-48129 GCA_029582725.1 Solanum chiquidenum
TATGTATTTCTTTAGTTCTTGAATTACACATGCTAGGTCAGATATTTCAGTTATTCAGTTGTACATGCCTCAGTTTATGAATGCATAATTATCAGATTAATTGTTGCATTCTTAGTTTTGCATGTTCAGTTTGAGTTATCCAGTATTACATAAATTCAGTCATAATGTGTTAATTACTTAATCCATTGGGAGTAGCATAATACCGAGTTGGATTAGGGTTCAACGTACCCATATAGTCCCAGAAGTACGAGCCACGTAGGTGTAAGTCCCCTCTGTGGGCAACATCAGTTTAGTGATCACGCCAGCATGCCTCAATACCTCTGGTCGGGTATATTGGGTCCTCTCAATGGGCCGTATACATCAGACTCCACATTTAGCTCATGTGATTTTATGTCGGTTATTAGTAGCTCCCACAGTTCAGTCAGACTCTATTGCATTGACCACATTTACAGTTCATTCAGTATTCAGTCAGCATGCTATAAATTGGTCACTGCAATTCAGTTATCTTAACATTTAGTATTTATATCATGATCAGATTATGTCATTGCTATTTTCTTTGTTCAGTTATGATGTTATTTCAGATTTATTCTATCATGCATGCTCAGTACCTTTCAAGTACTGACGCATACGTGCGCTACATCTTCTCGTGATGTAGGTTCAGGTTCTAAGCATCCAGATCATACTTAGATCAATTCTTGATCTTCAGTTCAGCAACATCAGTGGTGAGTCCTCATTCTTCGAGGACTAGTGAGATGTTTATCTTTATTGCTTTTAGTCTTTAGTTTCAGTTTTGCTAGACCTAGTTAGGGTATGTCCCAACATTTCTAGTCAGTTTAGAGGCTTATTTCAGACATAGTCAGATTTAGCTTAGTATTGGGTTAATAACTTCTTTGTATTAAACTCATCAGTTATCATTTATCTCAGTTATAGTATATGGGTATTCCCCATCTTTTCATTTTGTTTATGATTATAGCTTCCGCATCAATTTAGTATCTTTAGTATGCTCATGATCATGCCAGCAGGGTTAGCTTGAGATCACTTGTGGTCCTAGGTCCCGTGTCTGCGTTTCGGGGGTAGTCTCGGGGCGTGACAATTATCTTGTCGAAGTAAGCTGGGCCTCTATAATAGGATTAGAATGTTTGAATATCTACTTTAATTTGATAATCTTGCCTGTAATGTTTTGATGTGAAATCCCGTATTCTTGTTCTTTGAAATGAATTAAATTTTGTGGGGTTATGACTGCATGTCATTGGATTTAGTTGGGTTAAGTCTAAGTAACCTATATTTCCACCAAGCGACGTAATTTACTTAATGATAGAGCGGGTGACGTCCTTCTTAAGGGAAAAAGTCATCAATTGGCTAAATTTGGTAAAACCGGGAGAAGTATGAGTATCTCGGGGTAATGGGTGTTATGGGTCTAGTCTTAATTTGAGTTGTGCATGCTTTGATTTTGTTTTCAAGGGTTGTCGGGTTGAATTCGAGAAGTTGGGTTGAGAATAGGCACGTGGGGTCATTTGGTGAGCTGGGTTTGGCGAGCTGGGTCAAGCTTGCCGAACCACTCGGTGGTTCGCCTAAATTCCTCATATCGCCTTTATTTTCATGCTTAATATGTTGTTGGGTTCTGTAACTTTCGGCGAGAAACCTGAGGTTGCCAAAGGAACTCTGCGACTCGCCAAAAGTTATCTTGATCGCCCTTTGTCTGCACCCCTGTAGTTTTTATTGAACTATAACTCTCGGCAGGCTGACCCTTGCATGCCAAAATCTGTCCGCAATTCGCTGAAAGGCATTTCCCATCACCGACCTGCCAAATTTTTAAAGCCATTCCTTTCGGCGAGCCCGATCCAGCTCGCCAAAGCAATTAGGCGACTCGCCAGTGGATCAGCGAGTCTGTCTGCAACTGTGTTTCTGTGATTTTAACTGAAAGTGTTCTAACTTTTTCGTGATATTTTGCAGATATGACCAGACCTAAAGTAGCAGGAGTAAACATACCACCTTGACAAAAAGAAAAAGGGATTGCACTCAACGAGGATGTAGCTGCATCTAAGGGAAAGACGACAAAACTTCCCACAACTGTTGAGAAAGGCAAAGGCAAAGAGAAGTCACCCGCGTCACCGGAGGTCAACTCCGACAGTGACGGCATCTATGCCACACACCTTACTACATCTAAAAGTGAGGGTGAACATCAGGAGCACCAGACTGTAGCTTTTGATGATGATGAGTTTGTAACAGAGCAGAGCGATGATCTAAAATGTTGAATGATCCATCTAGGATCCGGGCTCCTCAAGCTACCACTCCTCCTCTAGTTCAAGAGCAAGCAGTGGTGCTTGCACCACCAGTACAAGGTCCTTCTCCCAAGTCAACTAACAGATTAAAGACTGACGTACTTAGGACAATTATTGAGGAAAACAGTCTGTCCACTAATGGGGTAATTGACATGTACCTAGAGATTATAAGATGTCTGAAGTCTCATAAATTCCAGCTTTTCACCAGTCCCCGTGGTGCGTACATTCCAACTTGGGTCCGAGAGTTCTACAGTACCTATAACACATTGATACCACGAGGGAAGAAACCGAAAGCTAAATTCAAGCCGGTTGACTACGCAGTTATCAGGGGTAAGAGAGTACAATGTGATTTTACTGCCATCAATGCAGTATTGGAATGTACTACGAGACTGGAGAATGACTGTCACCACAGGATCAGGACCACGACTCTAGAAAACATGATGAATTGGTTAGCTCCTATGATATTAGACGAAACTCCTTAGTGGCTTGAGTTTTGGGCAGCGATTGAAAAGAAGGACCACAATGTGGTAGTGAGGTATTGGTTTGGTTTCATCAGCAACACATTCACTCCCTTCCAAAATGAGTCTATTCTCTACCATGCCAAAACATTATGTATGGGCTGCCTTATTAATCGGTCAAGGATAAATTTGGGGATGATCATCGCAAATGAAATGCTCATACGGGCCAAGCAGCGCCAAACCTCTCTTCCTTTCCCAATCTTGATCACCGAGCTATGCAGACGGGCCCGGTACCTAAAGATGCTAAGAAGGATGTGGCATTGATTTCCACATCCTCTACTGATATTTGAAGGATCGAGAAAAAATATTTGAAGGACCAGGCTGAGAAGAAGAGGAAGGCAACCCCGGTTGATTCTTCCCCTATTGTAGACACACTCATTACCAGTAGAGGCATCTTGCCCTACTCCAGCCCATGGGCCTTCAGGTACCTCTACTGCTACTTCTTATGATGTTTGTAGTTCTTCTACTATTGCACTACCTCCTAGACCATGCTACTGCTCTCGCTAGGGCTCCGATCACCTAAGCTTCATTACTCCGAATAGGGCAGCTTGCCCATTCTGCTGATCGTCGGGTTGCCATACTCGAGACCTCCATTCAGGGCATGATTCAGACTGCCCTAGCGGATTTTGTGACACCATTGAGCGCTTCCATTGATGCCCTTGCTGCAAGGATAGTGGTGTGTGAACGTGGACAATGGGCCACCGAGGAGGTGATAATCTTAAAGGCCTCTAAAGCTGTGTCGTGGAGCGATGTGGATCAGCTGAAGTTCACCGATATTCCATGATCTTCAAGATGGTGGAGATCCCAAATACACCAGAGATTCCTCCGGCTACCACCGGAGATGAGGTTAGATTGAGCAGACAGCTGATCCTGAGTCTGAGGCAAAGACTGATGAGGAGTTGCTTGAGGTGACTGAGGAAGTTGTATATGAGGGCCTGGCTGACACTGAAAAGGCCATGATAAATGCTATTGTGAAGGCTTCCTTAGCAGATACACCATTGGCAGCTCCTAGTGTTGCTACTATTCCTTCTGAGGCGACTTCGGGAACTGATGCCTAGACAGATGGAGTGACTATTTAGACAGGATCCAATCTTTACCTCCCTCTCTGTGTTTCGGTACTTTTACTTATGGATATTTTATTTTGTTTGCATATGAGGACAAATGATTTTATATGTGGTGGGGTTAGGCCCACCTTTTGTGTGATTCTTTTTGTGAATATTGATGTTTTGGTTATATATGTGGGTTTTGAGGTATAATTATTTTTTACACTGCTTTTTGTGGAAGGTTTGAGCTTGTAGCTCCGTGTTTATAACTGTAAATGATTTTTGACCCTTACGAAAAAAATTGCCACCTCTTGTTTGTGTTGAATGTGGTTGTTCTTTTGCAAATTTGAGTATCAGTTTTGATCAATACCGATGACTTGAATAGTGCTTATAATCGAACAAACATGAATGTGCGGCTACGATGAGGCAAAATGAAGTTGTATAGTCAATATGTGAACTCTTTGCATCTCGTTGTGACTAGCCAAGTACCGAATTGAGTTTTTTGTGATGAGCATTATACAGTAGCAAAAGTGTGGAGTCTTGTTTTTACATTGGTGTCGATGCCTTGTGCGATGAGCTTTCCGTGAACCATGTATGATGAAACCTACAATTTGCCTCGTTAGTCCGGTAAACTGAGTAAAAGCAATTTCTTGAGATGATCTTGGGCAACTTTAAAGAGTGAGAACCAATTTGACATGACACCTCTTTTTGTGGCCTACCTTGTGAGTGTGTGAACCTCTGTTGAACACACCTTGAGCCTTAACCTTTTCTTGGAAGAAACATGATGAAAATATAACCTTTTTTGATCCATTACCCATAATCCTCATGATTTGTGGCCTGTTCGAATAGCAAACTTAGGCCAAAAGCTTAAGTTGGGGGTGTGGTGAAAAGAAAAGGTGAATCAAGAAAATGCAATGAAGTCCCTTTTCCCTTGTTTTGAGAAAAAAAGGAACCCCTCCATATAAAAAAAAAGAGAACAAGAAGAAAAGAATGAAAAAGAAAGAGAGAGAAAAAGTTTGAAATAAGTTGTGAAAATGCAAAGAAAATGGGGTATCCAAACAAATCATGGAAGATGAATGATGGGGTGACTTTTGAGCACAAATGAGAATGATGAAGGAAAGGAAAGAAGGTGTGGTTTACATCACATTTCATGAGGATTACAGCCTATGAGCCTAAATGTCCATACCTTTGTACTCAGCCCCATTACGAGCCTTGAAAGACCTTTTTGATCTTGAATGAGCTTAAACAAAATTCGATTGGAAAATAACGGCAAACCTATAGGTTAAAATCATACATTATGTTCATCTTTATGAGTTTGAGTGTTGCATTTGATTCCGAAACTTTAAATTGTTGAACCATTGTGTGTGAATATGGAATTATTCCTTGTGTGAGGGGCATTTGATCACTTTTGTTGAACTTGAACTTGAATTTGAAGAAAGTATAGTGAACTTGAGATTCTTTGGTAATGGTGAGTCGCAACTTGAGTCTTTGAGTGAACAATTAGTCCTTGCATAAGTAAGTTGAGCCTTCTTGTGCGCATTCATGATTGAGTCTTGTGTAGTACTGTTTGAAACATCCTTTTTGAACTGCTGAACTTGAGTTTTACTTGAGGACAAACAAAAGTTTAAGTTGGGGGTGTTGATGAGCCCACGATTTGGACTCATTTAGGGCTTTATTTTAATAGATTTAGTGTCCTTGAATGCATATTTTGTCTCAATAACTAATGTAAATCCTTGAATTTCAGGTATTTGGATTGAGGGACAAAGCATAGAAACTTTTGGGCAAAAAGGAACAAGGTAGCTGAAAGAACGAAGAAAAGACTGCCTGAGGATCGCCTAACCCATTAGGCGAGTCGCCGAACAACGAGGGTCTCGCCTAATGTTCCAGAGTGCCATCCCCTAAAGGATAAAATCTAGTCGGCGAGATAAAGAAGCAGTCGGCGATTTGCCGATCGGTTCTGTGATGCAGTGCCTTATCACCCAAAATTATAGAACCTCAAGGATGCTGAAGGCAAAAGAAAAATGGCGATACAAATGACAAAAGGGTGGATCGGCGATCGCAACTTATTACGGCGACTGGTCCTTCACATCACAATTTTTGACAACTATAAATACTTGTTTGAATATTTACTTTATTATGAGATTTTAGTTTAGAAAATCGAATTGTTATCATCAGATTTTATTATTATTCAGTTTGAAAACATAGAACTCAGTTTTGGGGACATTTTTCCTTAGCTTTGAAGATTTGAAGATTTCTATTTCTATGAAATTGGAAGTGGGTATTGAAGATCCTTCATCTTAGACGTTTGTAAATACAGTATTAATCGTACCGAGTTGATGGAAACGCATTTTGGTATCGATTTCTATCTTTTTACTACGTCTAGCGAAAACCCCAATTCTTGGGGTGTGATTATGTGATTATGGGTTGAATTAATTGTTGGGTACTGCTAATTGATAGTTTATTCGTTGTTTAAATGTGACTTCGTTCAATAGTTGTGGTTTAATTTAATGGGTTGTAAGATTGCAACTACAAACCATTAAATTCAACCACAACTACTGAACGAAATCACTTTTAAGCAGCGAATAAACTATCAATTAGCAATACCCAGCAGTTAATTCAACCCATAATCACATAATCACACCCCAAGAATTGGGGTTTTAGCTAGACATAGTAAAAAGATAGAAATCGATACCGAAATGTGTTTCCGTCAACTGGGTACGATTAATATTGTCTTTACAAACGTCTAAGATGAAGAATCTTCAACACCCACTTCCAATTTCTTAGAAATGGAAATCTTCAAATCTTCAAAGTTAAGAAAAAATGTCTCCAAAACTGAGTTCTATGTTCTCAAACTGAATAATAATAAAATCTGATGATAACAATTCGATTTTCTAAACTAAAATCTCATAATAAACTAAAAATTCAAACAAGTATTTATAGTTGTCAAAAATTGTGATGTGAAGGACCAGTCGCCGCAATAAGTTGCGATCGCCGATCCACTCGGCGATCCACCCTTTTGTCATTTGTATCGCCATTTTTCTTTTGCCTTCAGCATCCTTGAGGTTCTATAATTTTGGGTGATAAGGCACTGCATCACAGAACCGATCGGCGAATCGCCGACTACTTCTTTATCTCGCCGACTAGATTTTATCCTTTAGGGGATGGCACTCTGGAACATTAGGCGAGACCCTCACAGTTTGGCGACTCGCCTAACGGGTTAGGCGATCCTCAGGTAGTCTTTTCTTCGTTCTTTCAGCTTCTTTGTTCCTTTTTGCCCAAAAGTTTCTATGCTTTGTCCCTCAATTCAAATACCTGAAATTCAAGGATTTAAATCAGTTATTGAGACAAAATATACATTTGATCACACTAAATATATTAAAATAAAGCCCTAAATTAATCCAAATCGTGGACTCACCAACCCTAAAGACTAACCCCAGGGCTGCCCCAAGAACCAAAAAGTTGTCAAAATTGTCATGACCTACGGATCAGACCTACTTGGCGTAGGTCCATCCACGCCCCGTAGGGCTTGGTTGTAAGTCAAGAGCATTAGATGGTGAGTTTATGTACACAACTATGGACCTGTAGGACAGGGCGTGAGCTCACCCACGGTCCGTGGGTCAAGTGGCGTGAGTCACCCCTGAAAGTCTTCCTAGGTTCGGCCAGGTGAGGGACTAATTGGTAAATTCCTAGGGCGGTTAGAATAGTTAGGGGTCAGATTATTTTGATTATTTAGAGTTATTTAATACTTTTTAAATTATTAAACACCCTTTTACAACTCATTATTCCCAAAACTCAAAAATAGAAACCATCTCCTCTCCAAATAATTCTCTCTCTAGAAAACACCATAGGAAAAGAAGAAGTCAAGGTTTGGTGCTCAGGAGTTCATATTTTCTCTTCAATTTCGTGATGAGGACTCCATTAAGGTATGGTAGTCTTCATCCTTGGTTAGTTTCAATCCAAGGAGTCCCTTCAAAACATGATTTCAAAGTTTCCAAATACCCCCAAAAGTTAGGGTTTCATTCTAAGTAATGGGTTCAATTTCAAAACGTTTTCAAAGGTTTATTTATGACTAATTATGATCAGATTGATGAATTAAGGTTGATTTATGATGAATTTCCCCCATGAACACTTGAATCCCTCAAAATACTAAATTGTGAATTTATGATTTGGGTTGATTGATTATGGAAGCATGTTAATTGATTATGTTTATGTTGATTGAGTTATTTAATCATGATATTCCACTTATTTAATGTATTATTCTAGATGTTTGGGTTGAGATTGATTCATATCCTTGGAGAGCAATGTATGAAGAGTTGATGTAGAATCATGATGAAATGTATATGCTTTCTGATTTCAATGAAGGTAATGTGATCATGTATACAACGCAATTGTGTTATTATTGAAAGGTTATTTTCAATTATTCACTTATGAATGATGATGATATAAGTGAAATCTTTCTTTAATGTAATGTTACATCTTGAATTTGTAGGCCAAGGGCATCCTCTTCTTGTGTAAATGAAAGTAATAATGATTGATGTACCTTGAATTGGTAGGCTTAGGCATCCTCTTCTTGTGTTACTAATGTGTCTTGACTAAATTAACATTGAATCGGTACACCTAATGGTGGTAGCCCTTTCATGTAATGAAAAATGAATCTTAAATCGGTATACCTAATGTTGATATCCCTTTCATAAATGATTAATGAAGTATCCTAAGGCGATTTGTTGAATCGATAGACCTAATGGTGGTAGCCCTTCATGATTAGTATGGGAATTAATGTTATGATAAACCTTGAATCGATAGACCTAATAGTGGTTGCCCTTTCATATGTGTAATGATGAACCTTGAATCAGTAGACCTAATGGTGGTGGCCCTTTCTAGAGGATTCAATGAGCTATACTAATAATGCACCTTAAATCGCTAGACTTAATGGTGGTGGCCCATTCATGTGTGAAATGTACTTTGGGCCGGTAGACCTAATGGTGGTAGCCCTCTCAAGTATAATAATGATGTCAATGAGAATGAAATACTCTATGGGAATGGAGGCTAAGTACCGAGTGGATATGGTAAGATAGAAGCTCTCCCTACGTTAGATCGGATTTCAATGAACATTCATCTTATCCCATAACTATGTGCCCACATAGGTTATTAGCTAGTGGGTCCACCTAAGCTAAAATGTTACCGGTTCTACCTTAGGCAAGTAGACCAACCCTTTACGGTGTGTGATAGACACCGGATTCCATGTTAAGCTCACATGGTCTATGTCGGTTAATGCTTATTCACATCATGTGACATATATGCTATGGTTACTCAAGAGGTTCTATGAAGTGTGTGTGGTAGTATGGGATGTCATTCATGCATTGCACAAGAGGGCTATGGTGTGATTCTCCAATATATTAATGTGTAATTAAATGAATGTGCTCCTAATGAAGCTAATGAGAATGTTGACTTAAATGTTTAATGTAGTGATGAATGCTTTACTTGGATATTTTGATGAGTTACTTTCTTTGTCATGACTTACTAAATGTGAATGTTTCTTATGCATGAGTATTGACTAAACATGAGTATGCAGAATGGTAAGTTCATCTAAGGTGGCCTCAAAGTGGTACTTAGTATGAATGGTAGTATGGGATGCTATTCTTACATTGCACAAGTATAACTTAGGGTTACTTAAGGTGATGGTTCTAATGTGATATAATGGCTTATATACTAACGTTCATGATGTTTCTCAAAATTGGCATATAGCATGGTTTTCAACCAAAATATCCTTTTTGAGCATGGTTTTTGCATGGCTAACATACTTAGCACATTTTTTTATGCTAACCCATACTTCTACATTTTTCTATAAGTGTTGGTTCCGGCGTTTTAGGCGATTTCTTCTAGTTCAAGCTTGGGTTGACTATTCGTCAAGCTTGTGGTATGTCCTCATGGATCCGAGGACAAGTGCTTTATTTTCATTTCATTTCTTTCATTGTACTAGACACTTTTTAGACTTTCTATTATAAGGTCCATGACCCTACTTTTGATTCAAATGTATTAGATGGCCATGTGAGACAAGTAGACTTCCGTTGTTTTAAATAAAGTTTTTCGAATGTATGGATTAAAACTATTTCAAATTCCGCACCATTTTATATTACCTTATGTGATGACATGCTATGAGGCTTGTATGAGGCTTTTCGGAGTCTTGCACTCCGTGTCACGTATGTGGTGTAGGCTCGGGTCGTGACACTTCCTACACAAACTTACTCATCCTTGACTTAGTCGGCCACCAAAGATGGAGCATACTTAGACAATTGGGTGAACCTTAATGCATTCTCCTTAACACTCATATTACCTTGCCTAAGGTTAATGAACTCAAACACTAAATCTTCTCTCATCTCTAGAGGGAAGAACCTATCTAGAAAAGCAATCTTGAACCTTTCGCACTCTTTGGGACCAATTCCTAACGGTCAAGCCTCTTTCCATTGATTAAACCAAACTTGAGAAACCCCTTTGAGTTGGTAAGCGTCCAAGTCCGCCTTCTCTACCGGAGTCACTCCCTCAAAGTCCAACACCTTAGAGACCTCATCTATAAATCTTGAAGATCTTCCTCTATCTTTGACCCAAAAATTTTAGGAGTTTCTATCCCGGCCTGAGTCAACATTGGAAAACCAAACCTAAAGTTCTCATTTGTTACATTATCTTCCAAAGGGTCATTAAGAGCTTGTGGAGGAGCTTGGGGACGAATTTCTTGATCCATATAGTCTTCCTCATTCCTTCAAGCATTTGCCCTTGTAGTAGCCATATCCTGAAAACCATTGAGCACAGATAAGGAGAAAGACCTAATAGAGTTAAATTCTATGGCACGACTAAGAGAATGAAGAAGTGAAGTTTCCTAAACATCTCATAGCCTCTCATTCATAATTATGGTGAGCTTTACACTTATGAACAAGACTCTACTAGATGTGGTTTGAGACATCCTAGAATCATTTTAAACCTTGTGCTCTGATTACCAAGTTTGTCATGTCCTAGGGGTACCCCGTAGATGTAACAAGGCGTATAGAACCCTGAAGGACTCCATACAAGCCACTTAGCACATAGATAATAGAAATGTGCAGAAATTTAAAACATTTTTCCAATACAATCGAAGTTTCATAAAACAAAGCAGAAGTCTTACACATGTATCAAATAGTCTAAAACATGAATAGTTTTGGGACACAACCCATACAATAGGTCTAATATAAAATAAAGACATAAAAGTAAAGGGTGATCAAGTCCTCGATGCTATGAGGACTCACCAAAACTTCTCTTCTTTATCTACTATGAACCTAGCCACGGGAATGGAAGTCAATATGGCTAAACCCTACATTTGATAAGAATGTAGGCAAGAGTATTCGTTAGTATAATAATGTACTAAATATGATGGCTAGCATAAATAATCAACATAAATATAATGTAGGCATTAATAAACATAAGGCATATACCATAATCATAAGATACATCAACATAAGGCTTAGGTTATAGGCATAAGAGACAATAACATAAATCATAAGCATATTCAATGCACCTAGATAAAAATAATATAAGAGAAACACTTCATAAGTAACCTCAAAGCATGCTTGTACAAATGCATGGATATGACCCCATAAACCCATGCTAAGCAAACCAATTTAGGCACTCATTCATATTCATCATCTCTTGATCTCATCCTTAGCTTACTTCTCATATCAAGGAAAGGAATTATATCAACAATCCAAGCTAAGCATACATCATACAAGTAAACCTCATATCAAAACATACTTACACTACTTCATTGAAGTAACCCTAATTCACTATTAGTCTTGTCATTACGGGAATTAACCTTAACAGACATAAGACCTATCTACAACTCGTACACTGAATGACAGGTCATCCTGGCGAATAGTAAAAAGGATACTCGGACTTATTTTGAAAAAAGAAATCACTTCTTAAGGTTACCATCTATGTCCCATAGAAGCTTCAATGGTCCGTAGATAATACATCTAGACACAAACACTAGCCCAAAAATTGCATTTTCCCATCCTTTCCAAATTTGAGGTGTTACATTATTTATCTAAGATCGACCTCTGGCCGGGTCATCACCAATTGAGGGTGACATAAACTGACATTCTAAAGAAGACTTTTCAAACTCGGCATGGTGATTATGAGTTTTTTGTAATGTCATTTGGTTTGACTAATGCCCCGGTGGCATTTATGGGTTTGATGAATATGATGTTTAAACAATATCTTGACATATTTATGATTGTGTTTATTGATGATATCTTTATTAACCACAGAGTGAGGATGAGAATGTTGAACATTTTATGATTATGTTGAAAATTCTCAAGGATTGGCAATTGTATGCTAAGTTAAATAAATGTGAGTTTTGGTTGAGGTTCATTTCTTCCCTTCGCCAAATTTTCTCCGTTGAAGGTATTTGACATTTGGAGTATTCATATGACAATTTACTAGGATTTACCCGCATGTGCCTTATGTTTTGAGTACATTCTTGATGATAATGATTGTTTTTTGATTGAGTATTTCAATAAATGTACACTAACCTACATTATTAGCAATGTAGGGGTTTCTAAAAGAATATGAGCAAACTAGGAGGCGACAAGAGCGAAAAGAAAATGAGCGCGAAGAAAAAAACACCTTGAGTAGTCTTGGCGTGCCACGCCAAGGCCTAAACTTCTGAAGCCATGTTCTAGAGAGAGATTATTTGAGAGGATGAACTTTGGGGAATTGATTTGGGTTTTGGAAAATATGACTTAGTTGGGTGAGTTTTGACTTAAAATGACTTACATAATGGTCCTAGACTTCCCAAAACAACTTCACTTTAATTTGACCAAACCGTAAAACACTTATTTAACCATCAATTTACGTGACCTACCACAAGACAATGTGAGGACCCATGAGCCATGGTCATGACCATGAGTTGTGGTCCCTTTCGTGGACCATGGGGCAGTGTCTAGGCAACCATGCCTAAAGCCCCAAAATCCTAAGGCTTCTTCATGGAGGGCTCCACGAGTTGTGGTGCCTACCACGAGACACGGTCCCTCTCGTGGGCCTTGAGACAGTGTCTAAGCCAACCTCACTCAACCTTCACATACCAAGGCATTAGCACTACCACTCCCATGAGTCATCTAGACTTCACAAGTCATGAAGTGGCTCATGTGGAGGAGGCCAATTTAGGGTAGCCTTGTGGGCTTACTGCCTCACCACCACGTATGGCACCATGGGGCGTGGTGATCACCACTCATCGTGAAGGCCCTCTGGTCATGGGCAGTTCCTTGGAAAAAGTTTGTGCAGCCGTGGCCCTTGGCCTTTTTCCTTGGCTCTTTCCCTCCTTTCTTGACTCTAACCTTCAAGTTTATCTCTAGTTTAGCCTACTAATTTCCGGGGTGTTACACAAACTCTTCTTTACTTCCTCAAAAAGTAAGTTTAAAACACAAATGTATGTTTTAAAAGATTCTCAAGATTTATGACTCAAAATACAATTCATGCTAAAATATAGACATGAATGAATCAAATCAAGGATATTAATAACAATATATAAAAAACTTGATACTCAGAACTCAAGAAATGATCAGAGACTTTTACTCTGTAGGTCCTTCTACAGACCGTGCTTGCCAACCATAGAAATGATCTGATACTCTTAATTTACCCAACTTTTGATGGATCACATGTATGATTCATTGGTCTTCCTACAGACTGTACATACAAACCGTAGAAATCAACTTTATGTTTTAAAATTTCACCAAGTCTTGGGGTCACCTAGGAGACCTATCTATGACTCGTACATGGAATGAAGGGCCATCCTGATGAATCGTAAAAAGGATACTAGGACTTATTTTGAAAAAAAATATTATTACAGTTCCTACGGTTTTCATCTATGGCTCGTAGAAGCTTCTACGGTCCATAAATGGGACCCCTAGACAAAGACACCATCCCAAAAATTGCATTTTCCCATCCTTTCCAAATTCGAGGTGTTACATTATTTCTCTAAGATCGACCTCTGGCCGGGTCATCAGAAATTTAGGGTGAAAGAAAGTGACATTCTAAAGAAGACTTTTCAAAACTCGGCAAGGTCATTATGAGATTTTTTGTAATGTCATTTGGTTTGACTAATGCCCGGGTGACGTTTATGGAGTTGATGAATACGATGTTTAAACAATATCTTGACATGTTTGTGGTTGTGTTTATTGATGATATCTTTATTAACCACTGAGAGAGGATGAGAAAGTTGAACATTTTAGGATTATGTTGCAAATTCTCAAGGATTGGGAATTGTATGCTAAGTTAAATAGATGTGAGTTTTGGTTGAGGTTCATTCTTTCCTTCACCAAATTTTCTCAATTGAAGGTATTTGACCTTGGACGTATTCATATGCCAATTTACTAGGATTTACCCACATGTGCCTTATGTTTCGAGGACATTTTTATGATAATAATTGTGTTTTGATTGAGTATTACAATACATGTAAACTAACCTGCATTATTAGAATTGTAGGGGTTTCTAATAGAATATGAGGTAAATAAGAGGCGACATGAGCGAAAGAAAAATGAGCGCGAAGAAAAAAACACTTGGAGTAGTTTTGGCATGCCGCACCAGGGTCTAAACTGTTGAAACCATGTCCAGACGCTCTGGTGCTGCTCTCCCCCACCCGTACTGGCATGATGGTGGTTAAGCCGCCGAGGCATAATGCGACTTTCTCAGCAAATTTTAGTTGATTTAGGATTCCTAATTGGATCAAAAGTGGAATTATTTTTTCCAAAACTCTATAAATAGGACACTAGGGATATTTTGTCAAAAAAAACTTCTTTTTCAAGAGTTCAATAAAGTATATAGTTTTCAATACTTTTTAAGGTTCTTTTCTTAATTTTATTTTTTTAGACATTAGTAGTAAAAGACCCTTGTTCTATGGTTGTAGCTATTGGTAATTGTTGAACATTGATTGTTTTGAATTAATGTTAGTTATCACTTAAATTACTTTTGTATTCTTGTTTTATAATTTCATACTTGATCACCATAGATACAAATATATTGTCTACTCATGAACTTGAGAGACAGATAGGTAGATAGACAAGATAATACAAAGAGCTCAATTTCTCTTGCATATCACTTGTTCAAATTCGTGTTCATGATTGACAGCCGAACAAACACCACACTTGGTTACGAAATAGAGTGAAATATAAATTCTCGCCACTTGAGTTTTGTCTATCCCCACTCAATGATGTAGTTAGAAAGTAAATTGTAGTAGGCGATTAGAGGTCGAGAGATCCTGATCATATAATCAACCCTGTAAATGAGTTATGGCATACCCGTAGTTAATTCACGCATGAGATGTGATACATGAAACCTCAAGCATGTTGCTTCCCAGGAATTGCCCCAATCATTGTCATTAAATTTATTATTTTATTCCTGCATTCATAATATTCAATTATAAATTAAAATCTTTTGGCACGGTTGAATAAACAATGAGACTAGTATAATTTAGTAAAATAGTTAATCGACAAGTCCTTTGGATTGGATAATCCGGCCTTTTAGAGCTACAATATTACTTGCAGTACCACGTACACTTGCAGTACCACGTACACTTGCATGTGTATTTGGGAGAACAAGTTTTTGGCGTTACTAATGAGGACTTAGAAATTCATTATTCTTCTAAAGAACACATTTTATTTTTATTGATTTAAGTCTTTTTAAATGTTTTTTGAACAAATACTTTTTCCTTCAAAGAATTTTTTACTCTTAATGATATGGATGATTGGGATAAATCATAGTTGGTTACGGAGTATCCTTCTAATTATTGTGATGGATCCCACTTAGATATTGAGTGTACTATATGTCATACATGTGGTGTCTATTTAATCATTGAACTGGTTGTCTAGACTCTTATTCCCTTCTCCCGAACACGTATTATGATTCTTATGTTATTTTTCATGTTGGCAGGGTTGATGCAGTGGATAATCCATGACAAAAAGCTCACAATATTGATTTATTTAAGGAACTAATAGACATGCTGGACAAAAATTATTTAGAACAGCTATTAAAAATCATGAAACTGGATGAGAATGCATGGAAGAAAAAGCAAAAATCATGGCACTATAGGCAAATGTCATGGAACTGCAAGCTAAGTTTGACGCTGATCAATTGCAAGTTACAAACATGTTTAATACTCAATTAGAAGAAGAGATTGAATCCCAATAAGGACAAAGTTGTGAAGAAGCAGAGATAGTGAGCCAATAATGACAATAGCAACAAACTAAACTTCTAATATTTCAATAGTCTATCCATGATGGACTGATGTACATGACAACCTACTTGATATAAGGAAGATTTGAGCTCACACAAGAAATTGATCAATTTGGCTAAGATATTCATGACTTGGAGGCTCGCTTGAATAAAAAGATTGAGGCGTCTGATGCCCAATCACCAATTGTCGTGGATGATGACCACCTAGTTGAGCTAAAAGAGTAATTCCAACCATTCAACTATACCTTATTCCTTACAATCGATGTTGATAAGGGGTACAAAAAAGTAAGAATGTTGTAAATAATATTGCTTTTGAGATGAGGCACTTTGGATCTCATTATAAACATTTTTTTACATTATGCTTGGATGACGACATGAAATTTGAGTCATCTAAACTAATGGAGAAGTGTATAGATAAGTAAAGAGGACCCTACATCCTAAATTTTTCTAGTCCACATAGAAAAAATGGCATTTCTCACATAAGGGCCAAGAAGTGCAATATGTGACATTTATTACATGGATTCTTTAACTTTATACCACCACCCATTGAGAGGAGCAGAAGAAAATGGATGCAAATTTAGGGGAACAATTCATAAGTTCAAAGTGAAAAGAAAAAGCGATGAACTTAATTGTGTCGTGCCGAGATTTTAAATTAGGCACTTATTGGGAGATAACTGAATTTGTAGTGTAGCTTCTTTTTTTTTTTTTAGTGTCATTTTTGTGTTGTTTTTACAGATTGGGGGAATTCTAAGTACACAAAAATTTAAAGCAAAGGATAATGTTTGCTCTTAAGTGTGGGTGCCTACGACCCTTGATAAAATTGATAAAACATGCTACTAGATATGCCTAGAGGCCTTAGGAAGTTTTCCTATCCCTTGTTTTAAATTTTATTTGATGCTTTGGGGACATATCATATTTTTAAGTGTGGAGTGGAGGAATGAATTCCTACTTTTCACTGTTTTATTGAGTCTTCCTTTTAGGATGGGTTCCTTGGCTTTTGTTTGTGGATCTTTTCCCGAGAATAGGCCCTTTGAGTCAAGTATCTTTTATTTTTTAGGGAATATTTTTATTATTATTATTATTTTAGAGAGAAAATAGAAGACCCTTTTGAGTTGTGTGACACTTTCTGTTTACGCATAATTTTGAGTATCACTTTCTTGTGAATGCTTGATTTGTAATAAAATTGAAGACTCTTTGACACCTAGGCTCATGAGTGTGACATTAAATATAAATTATTTTATTTTGTATTATTTATGATCTTGTCTCTCTAAGAAGTTGAATTGATCAATTTTAATGGATACTTGTGCCATGTGTGGGGAGAATTTATTTATTCCATGTTTTTCATCATAGTCTAGAACTTGCTCAGCATGTTATTGAACTAAAATAAAGAGCATTTCTTTGTTTAGAAGACGATAATAGGCTTTCTTTGATTCGTTTTGTGAATTTTAGCCCTTTTCAGATATTATATCACTAGTTAGCTCTTTTAAGCCTATAAGCTTTTGTTTATAGCCATATTTTTCCCTTAACTATTTTTTGAATCCCTTGGTTTTTTTGCACCTTTCTTTCTTGAGCATTGTAACATAGACTGATTATTATTGGTAAATCTGAAGAAAAAGGGATGATTGAGTGAAAAAAGTAATTGATGATAGCTACAAAGTGATGAAAAGCCCCTCTTTGATAGAACGTGACATGAAAAAAAAAAAACTAGAATTACTGTAGAAAAAATAATTGAAGCATTCTTGAGATGATGAGAATTAGTTGTGAAATAATTTTTGAATAGAGGGATGAAAATAAAGAGAATATAATAATGAGTCATGAAGTTTTAAAGTGAAAGTGCTTAGGGAAGTGTAAGTCACTATTATATAGTTTTCCTACCTGTCCCCTAGCCTACATTACAATCCATTAAAGTGCTATTTGATTTTATTAGAGCATGCTTAATTTGTGGAGATGTACATAATGGGCAAGCCTACGTTTCTTTGTGCTTACATGTGAATTTTATTTTTGAGTGTGAGAGCGTTTCTTTGATGCTAAATCCTTTATTTATATTCAATTTTTTGAATTGAGTTCGTGGACTATTTCTACTATTGAAGGCACCTATTTTAGGATAGATAGATGATTTTATTCACTTTCATTGATGAAATTAGGTGAGCAAATTAAATTGATGATTCCAAAGTGCTTCCTTGAGGTTAGTAGTTTAGAAGTTTGTTGTTTATTTGTACTTCTTGCATAATGAGCGAGAACCATACTCCATGTTTGGAAATTTGTGTATGACCTAATTATTTGTATCAACAAAAGTGGTGGCATCCCTAGTTTGATTTTTTTAAGATGGTCCTTAAAAGCTTGTTCGAGGACGAATAAAGGATTAAGTGTGGGATGGTGATGTTAGGTGTATTTATATGCCCATTTATTATAATATACCCACATGTGCCTTATGTTTTGAAGACATTCATGATGATAATGATAGTGTTTTGATTGAGCATTGCATTAAATTCATACTAAACTACATGATTAGAATGTACAAGGATTTCTAAAGGAATATAAGCTTAATAGGAGGCGACGAGAGCGAAAGGAAAATAAGCGCAAAGAAAAATACAACTAGAGCAGTCTTGGCACGCCGAGCCAGGGCCTAAACAGCTGACTTTAAGTTCAGGCGCACTTGTGGCATGCTGCCCCAGCAGTCCTGGCGTGAGGGTGGCACGACGCCCCAAGCCAATCCTGACTTTCCTAGTGAATTTTAGTTGATTTAGGATTGTTAATTCGATTAGAAGTGATATTATTTTTTCTTTAACTCTATAAATAGGACCCTTGGGATATTTTGTGAAAATAACTTCATTTTCAAGAGATCAGTAAAGTATAAAGCTGTCAATACTCTATAGGGTTCTTTTTTTCTTTTTCTTTCCTTAGACATTATTAGCTAAAGACCCTTGTTCTGGGGTTGTAGCGACTGGGAATTATTGAACATCAATTGTTTTGAATTAATATTGGTTATTGCTTAAATTGATATTGTATTCTTGTTTTAGTATTTCATACATGATCACCATAGAGATAAATATATTTTATATTCTTGAACTTGAGAGACGGAGAGGTAGATATATTAGTGAATACAAAGACCTCAATCTCTCTTGCATATCATTTCTTCAGATTTGTGTTCAGGATTGACAACTGGAAGAACATCGAGCTTGGTTACGAAACGTGATGAAATATAAATGTTCTCTAATTGAGTTCGATATATTCTCGCTCTATGATGTAGTTACACAGTCTATTAGAGCAGGCTATTTGAGGTCAAGAGGTCATGATCATAAAATCAACCTTTTAAATCAGTACTTTAATAACCATAGTTAACTCATTCATGATATTCGATACATGAAACCTGAAGCATGTTGCAGCCCTGGAATGTCCCCAATCATTCTAAGCAACTTAATTATTTTATTTTTTAAATCTTAATATTCAATAACAAATTTATCTCTTTTGGCACGCCGGAATATATAATTAGCCTAGTATAATTTAGTATAATAATTAATCAAAAAATCCTTTAGGTTTGATAATCCTGGTTTTTTAGATCCACTATATTACTTGCGCGACCACCTACACTTGCATGTGCATTTGGGAACAACAATATTCAAGTTGATCCTAAGAAAACTGAGATGGTTGAGAATTGTCCTAGACGTTTTTCCACTTTAGATATATGAATTTTCCTGGGTTTGGTCGGTTATTATAGATCGTTCGTCGAAGGATTGTCCTCTATCGCTTTGTCTTTGACAAGATTTACTCAAAAGAAAGTAAATTCCTATGGTTGGAAGCTTGTGAGTAGATTTTCCAAGAGTTGAAAGATACACTCACTTTGGACCCTATTTTGACACTACGAGAAGGACGAGATAGTTTTATAGTATATCGTGATTCTTTACAGGTTGGTCTTTGTTGTGTGTTTGATGTAACATATGAAAGTCATTACTTATGCATCAAGTCAATTTAAAGTACACGAAAACAATTATCTGACTCATGATTTGAAGTTAGCAACGGTTGTGTATGATATAAATATTTGGAGAAACTACTTCTAAGGTGTTCATGTAGATGTGATTACCGATCAGAAGAGTTTGAAGTATCATTCACTCAAAAAGATTGGAATCTTCACTAAGGAAGGGGGACTTGAATTGTTTGAGGATTACGACATGAGTGTTCTACATAATACCAGAAAGATGAATCTGATTGCAGATTCTCTTAGTCAGTTATCGGTGGGTAGTGTTGCTCATGTTGAGAATAATAAAAAATATTTAGTTCATGATGTTAATAGGTTGGCATGATCGGATGTTCGGTCGGCTGATTCTAATAAAGGTGGTGTAGTTGTTCATATCGGTTAGGAATAGTCTTGGTATCATATGTCAAGTCTAAACAAGATCTTGATCCGGTATTGGTTTACCTGAAGAAGCTGGTTTCCAAAAACGCCATTGAGGCTTCTCCAAAGGGGGAGATGATGTCCTTTGATACCAAAGTCAGTTATGTGTTTTGAACGTTGATGAGTTGAGGAATCAATTTTTTTATAGAAGACCATAGTTCACAGTTTTCTATTCACCCATGAGCCCCCAAAATGTAATATGATTTGCGGGAGGTCTATTGGTTGAATGAGATGAAGAAATATATTGCGATATTTATGGCTAAATGTCAAAGTTGTCATCAAGTAAAAGTTGAGCATAAAAAATTGGGTGGTTTGGCTCAAGACATAAGTATTCCTCCACGGAAGTGGGAATATTTGAATATTAACTTCATTACGGGTTTACCCTGAACTCGTCGATAGTTTGATTTGATTTGGGTTATTGTGGACCTAATGAGGAAGTTGGCTCACTTTCTTCCCATTAAGACTTCATTCTCATCCGTTACCAAGCTTTATATAAGGGAAATGGTAGAGTTGAATGGAGCGCCTTTTTCCATTATCTCTAATTGTGGTATTTAGATTACATCTCTATTTTGGATGTAATTTCAGAAAGGCCTTGGTTCTCAAGTGAAACTTAGCACAAATTTTCATCCTTACACAAATGGGCATGTCGAACGTGCCATTCAAATTTTGGAGGACATGTTAAGAGTTGGTGTGATTGACTTCAAAAGTATTTGGGATGATCATTTTTCTTTGATTAAGTTTGCTTACAATAATATCTATCATTCTAGCATTGGGATAACATCATTTAAGTCTCTCTAAGTTAGGAGGTGCAGGTTTGTTGTTGGTTGATTTGAGGTTGGTGAGGTTGCCTTGACAAAGTTCGAGTTGGTGCATGAGGCTAAGGAAAAGGTTCAACTTATTCTCCAAAGGTTGAAGACGGCTCAAAGTCGACAAAAGTCTTATTTTTATATTAGAAGAATAGAACTAGAGTTTGATGTAGATGGTTGGGTCACTTGAAAATTTCACCCATGAAAGTTGTCATAAGGTTTGGAAAGAAAGAGAAGTTAAGTCCCCAAAATATGAGCCCATATTAGGTTTTGAGGCAAATTAGCAAGGTTTCTTATGAACCTGAGTTGCGAAATGATTTAGCATCGATACATCTGATATTCCATGTCTCTTTTGTTGACGAAGTGTGTTGAATATCCCACATTTATAGAACCTTTGGAAGTTTTGGGACTTGAAGAGTATCTTTCTTGCGAAGAGGTTCCTATTGAGATTTTGGACTGGCAAGTTCGGAAATTGAGAAACAAAGAAGTTGCTTCAGTAAAGGGTCTTTGAAAGAATCAATTAGTTCAGGGTGCAACTTGGGAGGCCGAAGCCGATATTATTTCTTGGTATCCTTATCTCTTTTCCTTCGCTCCTACTCTAGCTTGAGATATTAGCTCCTCATGATTTATTCTTTCGAATTCATGTATTTTAGGCATTCTCATGTTTCCATATGCATGCATGTTCATGAAAATCTTGATTTAAATTTTATGATTTAGCTTTGAGTGATTCTCCATATTTATGTGCATTTTGATGAAAAATTACATTCATGTTGGGTTGTTAGTTTTTCTCTTACTGTATTCATGCTAGTCTGAGTCCCATTCTAGGAAGAATGTTCCCAAGGGGGAGATATTGTAACACCTTGGAAGTTGGAAAGTCGAAAAGGAAAGAAAATGCATGAAAATTGGATTAAAGCAAGTTTCTATGAGTTCAACCTATGGAATGAACAAAGTTTTAGAGGTCGTAGGAAGGGAGTAATAGATTTGTAGTTGAGCTTTTGGAAAATGAAATTTCTGAAGATTGATCTACGACTTGACAGGACGAACCGTTGAAGATTCGCAGTTCACTCAAAAGATTGATTCAAAGATTTTTTTAGGACCTCGATTCCACGGATGGTTTTGACAAGTCGTCATTTGTTTTATAGGGCGTAGGAGGTTACGTAGAAAGGTTCCAAACTTAGTGAAAGTTTGAAATTAAACTTAGGTTCTATGGTGTGAGTCTACGGACCGTAGAAATATTGATAGACCGTAGAAAGATCTCGTCGGAAATGATTCAATATTTGGGTTTTTGATGTTGGTTCTACGGTTGATTGGTACGAACTGCAGGTCACAACCGTAGGTTCATTCCACAATTATTTTTAAAGGTTACTTAGGTATTTTCCTATGTATTTAATGCATATACTACATATTTTTTAACCTTATTCTAAGCTCTATAACTACCCTTCAGCCTTACAAATTTTCCCAACTCTTTCATTCCCTCAAATTCCAAATTTCTTCAAAGGTTCTCCCCAAAATCCTCTCTCTACATCAAGGAAGAATAAGCTAGTGTTCTTCAAGTTCAACTCTCCTTTATTCATCATTTCTTAGGGCTTCAATCAAGTTATGTAAGAGTTCATCAATGGGTTCCATTCACCTATTGAGTCCCTAAAGATTCTTCAATTCTCCAATTCTCCAATTCAATTCAATCAAATTGGTTAGGTTTTCATTAAATTCTCATGGGTTCTGTCACGACTCAAGGGTACCCCCTAGATGTAACAAGGCACAGAGAGCCCTAATAGGCTGAATGTAAGCCACTTCGCATATCATAACATAAAGCAGTAAAAAATAAGAGTAAAAATGGATTGAAGTCCAAAAATTTTTAAGAAAGAAAGCGGATGTCTAGACTTGTCTCAATTAGCCATCTATTACAATACTTGAGTCAAAATAGGGTCACATCATGTCACGAACCGAAAGCACCCCCTAATCGTAACATTACGTAGTTGACCCCGATGAGGTCGCAACAAGCCCTTAGCACATTCTTAACATAAGATAATAGAAAATACGGAAAAATTGAAAACTTTTACACTCGAAGTCTTATTTCATAAAATCAAGCGGAAGTCTTTACTAGAACCTTTGTCTCAAACCATCTATTTAAACTCATGAATAAAAGTCTTTGGGACGCAGCCCATACAAAGTCTAAAAACATAAAGAAATGACATAAGGAAATAAAGAGTTCGTCCTCGAAGTTATGAAGACTCACCAATTCTTCAATTCTTCTAAATCCTTGAAACTCTAGCCTCCAAAGCAACTTAAGCCTCCAACCCTACATTTGGTTAGAATGTAGGAAATATGCTTTAGTACAAAACATACTAAGTATGAAAGCTAACACAGCATCATAAGAGCATCTCAAATGGTTAGTCAACATAAGACATAAGCATAAGAGACAATAGCATATTTCAATATAATCATCATAGTTATAGCATGATCTCGAATATAAGCATCACATAAACACAAGTCATATAGGATATATTTAATGAGCATAGGAGATACATCATGTTCATGGCCTACTCTTTACTTAGACTTCCATGGTTACATAATTCAACCTTAAGTCCTTCATGTTACAAGAGAACTACTTCACAAGCCACCACCAAGTATACTTGTGCAATGCCCGTATAGCATCCCATACTACCATCCAAGCTAAGTACCTCTCTTTGGTCATTCTTGGGCATAGTCCACCTTCATATTCAAGACTTAGGTCTTCATGTCATTTTAACCTTAACCTATATACATGGTTAACTCTCTAAGCTTCTCTATGCCATAAGGGTACCATACTTATAAGTAACATCAAGAAACACTTGTGCAATGTATGAAAGGCATCCCATACTACCCTTCACACTAAGCATAGCCTTGAAGTCATCCTAGTCATATTCACTCTACTTTGGCCTCATTATTAGCTCAACTCTCATAACTAAGGAAATCTCTCACCTTTAGTCAACTATAACTAGGAAAGGCAACTCTAGCCTAATCCTACCTCAAGTACTTCTCTTTAGTTACCCTAAGTCATACTTGTGCAATGCATGAATAGCACCCAATAATACTATACATGCTAAGTACTACCTTTAGGTCCTCATGCTAACACTTCTTGGTTTGGAACCTAGTTCCTCTCTTTACTTTAGAATACTATGACGTACTCTCTCTCAAGAACATCTTAGTTCATTATAAATTTGAAACTTAGGAGACACTTCTTTAAGCATATCTAAGTTCATTACTAGCATGGACCCTATGAGATACTAATCTAAGCATGTCTAAGTCCATTTATACTCTTGAACACTATGAGGTACTTCATTAAGTATGTTTTAGTTCAATTATGCTTTAGACCACTATGCGATGCTTCTCAAGCATGTCTTAGTTCATAGGATATGGAGACTGATACTAAGAACCTTAATTAAACTATGTAAAGGCTCCCATCCTATGAGACCTACCTTTGGCAAAACCCACACTCTACTATGTAAGAGTTCCTCCTTTAACTTGGATAGTCCTCACATCAACTAGGTGTGGCTCTCCATTCTTCTTGGAGTCCGGACCCTATCTTGTGTGACAATCCATCTCATCTTCAATATCCACTTGAGGCCAAGCATACACCTCAAGGTTTACTTGTTAAGCCTTGCTTAACACTCATCTCTCATGGAAGGATGTCCTTGACAATCAATCCATGTTCAAGTGATTCTATAACTTTCATTAATCAAGTATTCATAAGGTAGGTTAGGTGAGTATAGGCCTTTCACCACAATCCAACCTATTAGACTCTTATTCTCTTTTAGACTTTACTCTCAAAGCCTTAGCAACATTAGGTAATCACATTAGCTTCACCATAAAGCCCTAGCTATTAGGATCACAACCATACTCTCAAGGCTCCTTTATTAATCTCCTCTCTATACCTAGATTTCAAGGTAATTTGATCACATCCTTCATTACTAGGTGATTCTAGTCTTAATTGGTCATAAAGGGTCAATTCTAAATTTATAAGTCAAGATCCTTCCTATTCAACCAAGTCTAATTAAATTCATTATTATATGATCCTAACTATGATCAATTAGTATTCAGGACATTGAAATAGGAAGATCACTTTAGAACCTCCAATTTTGCCTCTTATGGCATAAACCCACAAAGATCACATTCATTAACTTAGATTAGGGTTCATCATAGAAATCATATGAAATCATCACATTATCATTAATCAAACATAATTCAATCATAATTGGATGATATCCACTAGATTGGAATCACATCCAAGCCCTACCCACAATGTAAGAACAACCCTAGCTAGAATTGGGTTTTTGATCCACAATTGGGGGATTTCTAAAGGGGATCCATGGGTGGAAGAACCCATGGATGAATAAGCTTCACATACCTTCAATCAAAGCCCCAAACAAATCTTGAATCAATGGTGATAATCTCCCTAAGCTGCTGCCCCAACTTCCTTTCTTCTTCTTCTTCTTCTAGAGAGAGGATTTCTTGAGAGTAATTTGGGGGTCTTTAGATGAATGAATTAAAGTGATTAGTTTATGGGTTTATTAACTATTTATAGGTGGTTATGTAACTACCTAACCGACCCCCTAAGCCCTTAATTAAATAACTAATCAAATTCCAAACACCCAACTTAAAACTAAAATGCTGAAAATTGGAAGCATTCACGACTTCACCATCTACGGACTGTAGATTGATCTACTGTCCGTGATTTGGTCTCGTGGTTTGGGTCAGAGACTCATATTTTGTAGGCCTGTGTAGTCCTGATCCATGCCCATGACCACGAACCATAGATTGATCTACTGGGCGTGGTTTGCAACCGTAGGTCACCGTTTTCGACAGTTTTGGGGGACTGTTTTGGCGTCCTCCTCAAGGACCCCTTGGGTTGTCCTTGAGGAGTCGTACCCAGACTTTTAACCCCTAAACATGTTATTCTATGTATAGAAACCATTTATCTTAATTTTAACCCTCATACAACACTCCAAAACTCCACTACAAGACCCTACAACACACTAGTTCAACTAACTAATTTACGGGGTGTTACATTATCCCCCACTTGGGAACATTCGTCCTCGAATGACACTTTAAATTTATCTTAAAGTCAAAAATCTAAATTAGCAGCCCATTATGCATGAGCTACATCTAATGCACATAATCAAGCAAGAAACTTCAATTGCAACTCCAAACAATTTCAATGCAACACATGGGAGTAGGACTATTTCTACCACCCAAAAATGCATCAAATCCTATTTCTACTCTTTTAAAAGGAGGAACTAACATCCCCTAACTAAAAAATGCTCAACATGAACTCATGGAGCCTAAAATGCAAAATGCTTCTCAAAAAGCATTCATTCCTGGAGGCATCTTTCAACTCCAAAACTAGGGCATGCTCATACTCAACTCATGAAGTTTATATGCAAGTCTACTCACATGCACAACAACATGAGGGAACAATGCATAAAAGTCATTTCTAACAAGACCTAAGCAATTTCATGATCATGCATATAAGGTAATAATGGCAACACACAAGGCACACCATAACCCTACTAGATAGGCACACTATCCCCCACTTGGGAGTAAGCCACAACTTTTCTAAACATCATGCATACTAAAAATAACTTCAAAATCAAACATAACAAGTCACAAAAGACAAGAAATCTGGAAAAAATTTCTAAAGCATGACTGGAAAGGGACATGTGGAGATCACTCTTGATCTTCTCTAGATTGGAGAGCATAGAACCTATTCATCTTTTGAGTACCCTCTTCCGGATCATTAGAGGCAACTTTCTTATCCTCCCTTCCCTTAGCCTTAAGAACCGGGCAATCTCTCATTTTGTGCCAATCCTTCCCACACCCATAGAAACCATCCAAGTTGGCTAGGTACTTACCATAATGACTCCTCCCTAACTTGGAGCAAGTAGACTTGGGAAATGGAGACCCACTACCCTTCTCTTTGTCAAACCTAGAGGTGTTGGAAGAATCTTGGCCGGAATATCTTGGTTTAGTCCTAGGCCTATCTTGTCCCTCATACTTAACATTAGAAAAGTTCGCTTCAATGGTTCTAGCCCTCTTTACCTCCCTATTCATCTTCTTGAGCTTTGACTCGTGTATTTGTTGTGCAAACACCATAAGGCGTGAGATATCCATATCATCAACAAGCATTGTCGTACGACATTCTTCTTCTACCAACTCGGACAGCCCCGTCATAAACCTATTCATCAAGTCCCTTGGATTTTCTACCAAGCTTGGAGCATACTTAGACAAAAGGGTGAATTTCAAAGAGTACTCCTTAACACTCATACTACCTTGCTTAAGGTTAATGAATTCTCCTATTTTAGCTTCCCTCAATTCCCGGGGAAAGAACCTATCTAGAAATGCCAACTTAAAAGCTTCCCACTCTATAGGGCCCGCTCCTATCAACCTACTATCTTTTCATTGCTCATACCAAATTTGGGCAACGTCGATCAATTGATAGGCGGCTAGTTCCGCTTTCTCAATAGAAGACACCCGTATGATTGCTAGCACCTTATAAACTTCTTCTATTAAACCATTTGGATCTTCTTCCATTTTGGAGCCATAGAATTCCAGAGGGTTCATTCTCAAAAACTCTCTCACCCTAAAAGCACCAATTCCTCCTATAGGGTTTGTCGGAGCCACCACCTCCCTATTGGATTGTGTCGTCAAGGCTTGAGCCAATAGTTGCATAGAAGCCCTAAACTCTCCAAGAGTGGCATTCCCGATTGGAGGGTCATTTGGAACTTGAGGAGGAACTTGTTTGAAGCTTGGGGAGGAATCTCTTGGTCCCCAATGTCTTCTCCTTCTCTCCTATCATTAGCCCTAGTATTTGTTATAACCTGAAAAATCATAGGCAAACATTAGAAGAAAGACCTACTAGAGCTAAACTTTCATGGCACGACTAAGAGAATGAATAAGTGAGACTTTTTCTAAGCATCCAATAGCCTCCTATTCGTAAAATGTGTCGCGAGTCACACCAATGAATAAGACTCTACTTAGACGTGGTTTGAGACATCCTAAAATTTATCCCAAAACCTTATGCTCTGATACCAAGTTTGTCACGACCCGAGAGCACCCCCTAGTCGTAACATAGCGTAGTTGACCCCGAGGGGTCGCATACAAGCCCTTAGCACATTCTTAACATAAGATAATAGAATATACGGGAAAATTAAAAACGTTTACAATCGAAGTCTTATTTCATAAAATCAAGATGAAGTCTTTACTAGAACCTTCTCTCAAACCATCAATTTAAACTCATGAATAAAAGTCTTTGGGATGCAGCCCATACAAAGTCTAAAAACATAAAGAAATGACATAAGGAAATAAAGGGTTCGTCCTCGAAGATATGAGGACTCACCAATTCTTCAATTCTTCTAAATCCTTGAAACTCTAGCCTCCAAAGCAACTCAAGCCTCAAACACTACATTTGGTTAGATTGTAGTCAATATGCATTAGTACAAAACGTACTAAGTATGAAAGTTAACACAACATCATAAGAGCATCTCAAATGGTTAGTCAATACCATTTTGCGCGGACATCCACATGCAATGCAGGAATTACGGTGACATAGCCAACCTCTTTCAGTCTCTCATAAAGATGGGCTATGGGCTCAGCCAGAGGGGTATAGTTTTTTGCAGGTCTTCTTTCATATGGAGGTCTATTTCGGTAGTTTGGTGTTTGAGTGGGTGGTGGAGTTTGGAAGTATGTTGGCTGGGCATTATAGACAGGATATGAAGCTTGCTGATATTGAGAAGGAGCGTTTTGGTAATATACTGGCATAGGATGGGGAGATATGGGTGGTGGAGCTGAAGGATATGGAGTCTGAGGATATGGAGATGGAGATGGAGGTGGGGTTGTTGTTTGGTACTTATAAGGGGTTTTGGTTCCCTGAGCCATCATGACCGAACCTATTTTCTTTCGATTTTATGCCATTCCACCAGATTGTAGAGCTTTGTTGGTGGCTTGTAGGGCCTCTAGGTTGATGATAGTCCCATTTTTTATGTCTTCTTCAATTCTTTCGCCTAATTTGATTATTTCAGTGAAACTCTTCTCAGCTACAAGCATCATCCTGTCATAATATTGTGGCTCTTGGGCACGGATGAAGTAGTCTTTCATCTGAGATTCTTCCATGGGAGGTCTGTCCCTGGCTGCCTCAGACCTCCATCTTATTGCGTAATCCCTGAAGGATTCACTGGGTTTTTTCTTCAGTTTTGGATGTAGAACCAGTCAGGTGCATTTTCTACATTAAATCCAAACTTGTTCATGAAGTTTGTTGCCATGTCCACCCACTAAACCCATTTCCGAGGGTCTTGTTCAATATACCATGATAGAGCCTCCCCAATGAGGCTCCTCATAAATAACTTCATGAGTATCTTCTCATCTGTCCCCACCCCTACAAGCTTGTCACAGTACATCCGCAGGTGGGCTTTGGGATCTCCAATGCCATTGAACATTTCAAACTTTGGGAGCTTTTATCCTTCAGGAAGTTCTACGTCGGGGTGCATACATAAATCCTCGTAGCTCAGTCCTCCCAACATCTTGCTTCCTTCCACATGTTGCACCTTGTTAGCCAAGTTATCTAATCTCTCAGTCAGGGTTTTTATCAGAATGTCCTTTTGGGAGGACTCTGATTCATGGTAGTTATGGGTCATGGGAGTGGTTTCCACATATATGGGGTTGAGATTGTTATTTCCAGTAGTATATGAAGGGTTTGCATTCGGAATTTGTTCTGGGATGGTTGGCTTAGTTTGTTGGTGGTAGTGGTAGAATGGGATTTGGGTATTTTGGGTGTAAAGTGGTGGGAAGATATTTGGATGAGTGGGTTCAGGTCGGGATATATTGGTTGGAGGATTATTTGGCATGGTTGTTTGGTTAGTGTGAGGAGGGTTGTCTATATTTTCGCCAAACTGGGCTCCAAGAGAAATAGACAACTTGGCCAAATCACGCATATGTGCTACTTCTTCTTCCAACTCTGAAATCTTGCGCTCAAATCTAAGGATAAGGTCACTTGGAAGTTGCTCTCCCTCAGAATTTTTTGCCCTTTCGTTGTTGCTGTTGTTGTCAACCATTTTGCCCTTGTCTCTACGGTTTGTTCTTTGAAGAGGAGGAGAAGGGGGGTCCCTTTTGATCGTGTATGTGCCAGAATGAAGGACATATCAACCTTAGGAATGGGGAAAATAATAGAATCAACAGAAAACGGTGTTAGGGGATTAGAGCAAATAATAATAATAATAATAGCACATTGTTTGAAATAAGCACCCTAAATGCAAGGGACCTCATTGAGCTAGAGGTAGGCCTAAGACGACAGATAAGTGATGCATAATAATTAATTCAAGCCTTATTTGCCAATTGGAGTTTAGAGTTAGCGAAAATGAGGGAAAACAGTCTTCATATATTGAATAATTTCAATTTATTACATCAGACTAAAGCAAAACTAGAAATAAACTAAAAGGCTAGGGATAATACGGGGAAAATAAAATCCTAAAAAAAAAGTCAATGCTAGTCTCCAATGTTAGGCACAATCTGCTGCCTCATTTCTGGAGAGATATCATAATTGTTGTTAAGGAGGTTGTGAGCCCATCTTCTTTCTCTTTCATCACCAAAGCCTGGAAGGCCCTCTTCACTCAAATCTGCATGCTCCGCGTCCTCTAAGAGCCACACGTAATACTCAGGTGTGCATAAGGGTCGATGCTCTTGAACATCAATAGTTACTACTCTTTCCCACCTTCGCAGTATGGTGCCCACTTGTGGTAATTCTTGCTCAAAGTCATACCCATAATGGCCCATATGGGATCGCAGAGGTATCATTTGGATTTGTCCAAACTATCGGAGGACTCAGAGTGGTGTGTATGGTTGCACGCCATTTAAACCAATAAGCTTGATAAAGTAGAGCTCATTACCCCTTAAAATGACATGACGAGGCTTCAACCAATAATACTTCCATTGAATGTTGGTGGCTGAACGTTCTCTCAAGTACACAAACTAGTCCTCCGTTCCTACAGGGGAACTAAAATATTTCATCTTTGAGGTATGATTGATGATTTTATTCCCCATACTCCCTTTAATAATGTCTACTATATTCTCCCTTTGGTAGAAGTGCTCAACAGCCCAGAGTTTCAATAGAAAATTACTCCCCTCGAAATACCTTTTGCCTTTGGTACACCTAGTCAATGCCCTTATAATTTCTGCCAGTATCATGCGCACTATGGTCTTCCCGCCTCGAGCCATAATACGGACCACATAACTTAGGCTAGTGTGGATTTTCCCCCTTTCCATAGGAAAAACTAATGAGCCTAATAGTGCGACAGCGAATGCATTAAGACGGTATCTTTCCCATTTTGCCGGAGAGCAAGCAAATTCCCTGTGAAAGTTTTCATGGCTTTCCTCGTCTCCAAAATGTGAGTATAGAAACTCTAAATAAATCCATCCCTCTTTCAGACAAAGTAAACTTGGATTATGACGCATGCCCATTTGCTTCAAAAAAGACCTTGTTGTTGGCTTGTGTGGCACAATCATTTCACGTTCTTTGTAAGGGAGACCAAGAAACCCACCAATCTCTTCAATTGTCGGAGTTAGTTCAAAGTCCCTAAATTTGAAACCTAACCTCTCAGAGTCCTAAAATTTCAATAGTGCTTTGATCAAGTGACAATCTGACTCGACGGAGATTAGAGCAGTAAGGCCACCTAGTAGTTTGTTTGCCTCTAACTCGCGATTCCTCTCAATATCCTTCCACCAAACCTTCAGGGTAGGATTCACTTTGACCCCCATTTGTGTGTTAAGGAAATGAGGATAGACCATAACTATGCAAACAACATCAAACAAATTCTAAACTCCATGTTGGCAAATTTGGCTTAATTTAATTATTACGACCACATTGACACATAATTATGCAATTTGTCTAAAGGGTATTGGGGCCCTTTAGACGATAAGGTGGCTACTAATCATGCGGATTGACACCAAGGGTCAAACCACCTAGGGCTTATGCAGCATGTATGACCTAAGTAAACTTTCTAAGAGTTGGCTTGACACAGACTTGAAAGGGATTCTATGCGAGAAGACTCGTGGTTTCCCGGTAGTAAAACTATCTGTTTCATCCACCCATATGCTGACTCTCTATAATTGGGTGTTTGAAGAGAATTGGAGTATTTGTGAGAGGTGCAAAGGCACAACCTCACGATAAAAAAAAAAAAAAAAAAGGATCCCAGTTGAGGAAAGTATGAGCGGAATGACAGTTTATCAAAGCAGTAACAATTAGCATGTACATGAAAAGAGGTAACACATAAACAATTTTTAAGGAAAGCAGTAAATAAATAAATACATGCATAAATAAAAAGAAGTAAACATATAAACAAATTAGAGGATCAAGCAACTAAGGAAATGGAGTATGGGATTAAACATGCAAGTAAACAAATAAGGGGAAAGGGAAAGGTTGAAACATGGAACTAAACACATAAGGTTGAGGGAAAGGGGTGGAACATGGAAAATACACAATAAACAAGGAAACAAATAAACAATAAATCAGGACAATATTTAAACCAGGAGATAACCAACAAATAATAAAATGACCAAATAAGTAAACCCCACATAAATCACTAAGACACGTAATGTTTAGAACCTAATATCCCTAGTAGAGTCGTCATTCTGTCGCGCCCCATTTTTTCGCAAAAATGGACTTTCGACCTAACAACTCTTTTTAGGCTTTGAAGTTGATTAAAGAGTCGCCACCTAACGAATTAATGTGTGTTAGGGCACTTATCTAACCTAACTAATTTTAACTAAGGTCAACGAACCAGAGATCAGGGTAAGAGTTCAAATTACCTCGAGGGGAAGGTGTTAGGCATCCCTCGAGGTCCACAAATGTGGGTCCCAACTGTATCTCATGCAATATGTGGGGGTTACAAGTAAAAATTAAGGTCACTTCAATTATTGATTATTTATTAAACATGATTACTAAGTGATAACTATCATTAAACAATTAAAGTCACTTTATTTATTTGTTTAATCAATTAAGCATGCAAAACTAGGTGATAACATAATATTAAACAATTAAGAGAACTTTAGTTATTTTAATTAATTAATTAAGCATGCAAGATTAAGTGATAATATAATAATAAATAAATATTAAACAATTAATAAAGAGATGAGCGAGGAGACAGAAATTGCACAAGTGGATAAGCAAACCATTTTTTTTTATTTAAACTACCCCAAATAAATATACTTACAACACATAAAAGGGAGAAACGGAAGGGAGACTCTGAAAGACTTTACGGATCAGCACTCGGCTTCTATATAGGGACAGACAAAACAAATGTTTGTCATCTACTGCTCGAGGCAATGTCATCATCTCCGTAGGGCCTAAACTACCCCTACCCCACCACCACATGATTTTCGTCTCTAAAAGGTGTCTAGCATCCCCGCTTAAGGTCCAAGAGGCATTGAACTACTATTAAGAGGTTTTAGACTAAAAATAAAATAAAGGTTCCTTATAGGCCCACCTAAACACCAAGTCAAACAATTTGAACGAGCATTTAACACATAGGGTCTCATATTGGCCTCTAGATTTTATTAAACATGTTGACAAACACAAGTAATGTGAAAGGTCGCATGCAAAGTGTGTGAGCATACAAACGGACATTAACAATATAATTATTTAGTAAAGGAGCAAAAAGTTGTAACAAGTGCAGAAAAGCTTTTTAGACTGATTTTTAAAAAGGTGGCGGAAAATTATTACAGAATGCAAATTTTAGTTAAGCATTAACGGAGCAGAGAATAGTCATGAATAAATTAATTTTATTCAGTTGTAGCATGCTGGAAAAAGTTAACTGATTTATTTTAATTGGCATAGAAATAATTGCAGTGCAGATATTAATTAATTACATATTAGTTTAAGTAGAAACATGTGGGCAGAAATATTGAAAAACAGTGGCAGATTTAATCAGGACATAGGATTTAAACCGGATTTTAACATGCTTGATTTATTTGACTGGCAAGAAAATAATTTGTGTTGCAGGAATCATTTAACAGTGAGCAGAAAGTATACCAAATATTTATTCCAATTATTTAAGATGCTGAAAATGATTATAACAGTCTGATTTAAATAGTTTGATTGATGTAATTTTTGAACTAAGAATAAGACCAGATTTACAACCTATAGGCATGATCCCAACACCCAAATGACATTTAAATATTTAATTCCTATGGGTATGGTATCTAAGTGTGCACATGCTAGATAAATTTTAACATACGTAAGCCAATAAGATCTGATTAAATGAATTAATTATGGTGTTGCAATTAAAAAGTATTTGGTCAAGTTAATTAATTAACATGCTAAGGTTATTTTAACCGATTAACATACAAAGCTATTAGGGACTGGTTGATTAGACTAATTAATTTTGACTAAATTATATATGAGCATGCTATGACAGAAACAATCTAATGTGAACCAACTGTTGAAAAATCATTACTTTTTCTTAACTTATTATATAAGGGAGTTGGTTCAGTGAAATAAAACAAGGAATAAACATAATTATTTTATTGTTAAAATTAAGAATATTGTCATGTAAATCAATTAAATGCATTCCAACGGACAATTGAAGTTTAAACACGTGATCAACTTGAACAATAATTAAACAAGATTAAATATGAGATTAATGGCTATAGTAATTTTATTTTTTTTAGTTAGATCTAAAGCGATGTTATTAAAATAAAAATTATCAAATAATCACAATCCTATGAGCATGGTTTCTAACACAAATAAGTTACGATAAAAAATAAATAAACAAGTAGCACATAATTTCCTCCCCCCTTAGACGATCCCCAAATTATTTCATATATATAGAGTTTAGAGTTTATACAAATTATTACAAAATAATAATAGAAATTAAATAATGTACAAAACACAATTAAATAAATTCAGCTTGACTAGTGTTTCACTCCCATAACGACTCTTCAACATCTTGACCCTTTAAGTTCAAAACCCTGCTAAAATAAAAAGGGAGATACCCAACAGATACCAATACCGGAAGACAACAAGATAATAATACTAGTTATCAACCAAAACACATAACATTAACTATCTCATACTTATGAGCAGGAAACAGACACACAAACATATTCCAACTAATCACGGAAGTATAAAGTCAAGCATAGAGCAAAGGGTAGGAAGACTGACCTGGATGCTTCCTTTATTTATTTCAAACACACAACAACAATTGAAACACTGCGAAACGGAAACTAAACTAATAGTGAAACAACTAACCGGTTAAGCAGAGTATATATTTAACAGCAATGAAGACAAACTTGATCCACTATTTGATCCGAACACAACAAAAATCGAGTAGAGAGGAACCTTAGAGTTTTCCGGAAAACTTAATTCTTTTAGAGTAGAGAACAATATTTTTTTTTGTATTTTTTGTGTGTAAGCCAATGTCCGGATGTGAGAGTCCGTGTTCAACCGGTAGTGAATAAATTAAAGGGGGGGTCTCTTTATATACTAGGGAGAGGGCACAACCATAAGGAAAATAAATAATTAGAGAGTCAATTATAATAAGCTTTCCTTATTCAACTGAAAACGAATCAATCAAATAAAGGAAAAGCACTAATAGATCAATCACAATATTTAATTCCCTTAAACAACTATATAATAAAACATTTTCCTAAAATCAATACAGAATTTACCAAAACAGACAGGTAAGAATCGATTTTTAACATTTAATTACGCCATGGGAATAATCAAATTGACAGCAATAAAAGTATTAAGGAAAAGAAATTTTTTGGTCAATTACGCACCGTCATTTCCTTAAGCAAGGGTGTAAAATCATTCCAGGACTTTACCAAATATAAGAAATTGCACAAATTTATCATTTAATTATAGCAAGGACATAAATTAGTAAGACAATAATATATAAAATTAAGCAAGTACAATTCTATACAGCGAGACACCTAATTTACCATAAATGAGCATTAAAAGAGACCAATTAATCACCATAATTGAAGCAAGTAGCACTAAAACTAGATTTTGCTTATTATTATTTTTTTAGCCAAGAAAGCAGTTATGACAAATAGAACAAATTAAGCCATTAATTATATAAAATACTATAATAAGTCAAGTGACAATCGTCTTAGAATTTACCAAGAATCAATTTATTATGCTTGAAATATCCGCAAGCAGTGAAGTACTAAGCTATATTATAATTAGTAGTAAAATCAATTATTTCTAATCATTGAGCCAAAGTAGTTCATACAAACATAATCAATTTACGGTAAATAAAAAATCAGTAGCAAAGCCATGAACTAACCTGAATCTAAATTAAACATGCTACAGATATTACGATAACACGCACATGAATCAAAAATCTCAATAGTTCATGCTTCACACAGAATTCATGCTGAAACAAAATTCACAACTGGTATCGATTTTTGAATACTCATTCAGAAGATATCAGAAAATCATAGTCGAACTTAGGAAAAACGGTTAGAAGATAGATGATAACGAACCTTGACGGATCCGTCGAGATCCGTCTCGCACGAAAACTCTAGAACTTCGAGCTACGCCGGTGTTTCGTGAGGCTGTTGCCTGCCGTTGTTGCTGTTACTGACCGGAGTTTGCTGGAGTTCGCCGGACTGCTGCTACTGGAAAGAGGAAAAGACGGGAGAGGAGAATGGAATGGAGAGAGTCGCCGGATGGAGCTGATGCTCGCCGGTAGCCTCCCCTTGCTGGCTGTCCTCTCCGGCTGCATGTTGCTGATGTTATCGCTGACTGCTCGCCTGGAAAAGAAAAGAGAAGAGAGGGGAGAACAGAAGCCGGAGGGGTGAGGCGACGGGAGAGAGAAAGCTCTCGCCGGCGATGGATGATCTCGCCGGAGGAGCAACGTGAGAAGAGAGGGGGACTGGCGGCTCTGAGAGAGAGAGAGATGGGAGGAAGAAAAAAATAATTTTGGGGTTTTGATCTCTTAGAACTAAAATAGGAAAAAAATTAGAAGAATCGATCTCGTCCATTGATTTAATAAGAGATGAAGGGCTAGGATTTGATCTACGATTTAATTTAAGGATGGACGGACAAGATTAAAAAAAATATTAAAATCAGATTGAATTGAGGAGTTGGAATGGCTAGAATTGAAATAAAATTGGAATTGAGGAGACTAGAATTGAAAGAAATTAAAATAGAATAGACTAAGATTTAAGCAATTTTGAGAAAAATTAAAGAGATGCTATTCAATTAAAATACTACAAATTATAATATTTTTAGTAACTTAAAATTTTAAAACATTTGAATTATTTCGAGTTTTATTAATAATTTTAAAATATTTTAATAGTATTTACAATAATTTTTATAAAGCATGCATACTAAATAAATTTTTTGGATAAAATCGATTAAAATTTTGAACTCGAAACATTTTTTTTAAAAAAATACGTATTTAATCGAATAGCATTCCCAAAAAGGTTAAAGGTCGGTCAAAATTGAGTGTCAACAAGGCTCCCATCCCATGAGACCTTACTTTGGGAAAACGCACACTCTACTATGTAAGAGTTCCTTCTTTAACTTGGATAGTCCTTACATCAACTATGTGTGGCTCTCCATTCTACTTGGAGTCCAGACCCTATCTTAGGTAACACTCCATCTCATTTTCAATATCCACTTGAGGCCAAGCATACACCTCAAGGTTTACTTGTTAAGCCTTGCTTAACACTCATCTCTCATGGAAGGATGTCCTTGACAATCAATCCATGTTCAAGTGATTCTATCAGTTTCATCTATCAAGCATTCATAAGGTAGGTTAGGTGAGTATAAGACTTTCACCACAATCGAACGTATTATACTCGTATTTTGTTTTAGACTTTACTCTCAAAGTCTTAGCAACACTAGGTAATCACATTAGCTTCACCCTAAAGCCCTAGCTATTAGGATCACAACCATACTCTTAATGTTCCTTTCTTAATATCCTCTCTATACCTAGATTTCAAGGTAATTTGATCACATCCTTCATTACTAGGTGATTCTAGTCTTAATTGATCATAAAGGTTCAATTCTAACTTTATAAGTCAAGAACCTTCATATTCAATCAAGTCTAATTAAATTCATTTTTAGATGATCCTAACTATGATCAAGTAGTATTCAAGACATTGAAATAGGAAGATCACTTTAGAACCTCCAATTTCGTCTCTAATGGCATAAACCCACAAAGATCACATTCATCAACATAGATTAGGGTTCATCATAGAAATCACATCAAATCATCACATTATCATTAATCAAACATAATTCAATCATAATTGGATGCTATCCACTAGATTGGAATCACATCCAAGCCCCTACCCACAATGTAAGAACAACCCTAGCTAGAATTGGGTTTGTGATCCACAATTGGAGGATTTCTAAGGGGATTCCATGGGTGTAAGAACCCATGTATGAATAAGCTTCACATACCTTCAATAAAAGCCTCAAACAAAGCTTGAATCAATGGTTAAAATCGCCCTAAGTTGCTGCCCCAAACATTCCTTTCTTATTCTTCTTCTAGAGAGAGGATTTCTTGAGAGTAATTTGGGGATCTTTAGATGAATGATTTAAAGTTATTAGTTTAGGGGTCTTTTAAATATTTATAGGTGGTTATTTAACTACCTAACCGACCCCCTAAGCCCTTAATTAATTAAATAATTAAATCCCAAACACCCAACTTAAAACTAAAATGCTGAAAATTGGTTGCATTCACGACTTCTCCATCTACGGACTGGGCGTGGTTTGCAACCGTACGTCACACTTTTGGACGGTTTTGGGAGACTGTTTTGGGGTCCTCCTCAAGGACCCCTTGGGGACTCGTACCCGGACGTTTAACCCCTAAACATGTCATTCAAAGTATAGAAACCATTTATCTTGATTTTAACCCTCATACGACACTCTAAAACTCAACTACAAGACCCTACAACACACTAGTTCAACTCACTAGTTTAGTCTAGAACTCACTAGTTCAACTAACTAATTTACGGTGTGTTACACATCCCATAAAAAACATAATCCGAAAGTTAAAGTACAAGAATGAAACAACACTGCTAGCATCCCATCCTCGAATCCTGAGGACTCACCACGAGCAAGGAGAAATGAGTAAACTCAAGAACCACCATGGTGACCACCTTGAGAATCGGACCCTACACTTGGGAAAAGAGTAGAAAAATATAGGTTAATACAAAAATGCACTAAGTATGACAGTCATGCACAAAATCTTGAAAACATGCTAAAAGGGACATTTTATTTGAATGCATGTTATTTACTAGTTTAAAGGATCATTTTGAAGATAATGGCAAATCATGTCACAAACATAATCAACTCATAGATCATCATATCATAATAGGAACATACCGTAAATACCCTCAAAGCAACTTGTGTAATGCATGAATAAGATCACATAATCTCATACATACTAAGTAAAGCTTCTTGAGTAACTATAGTTCATATTTCATATTCTTGTTCATACAATCATAAAGAGAGATTAGCCTTAACCGACATAGACCATGTGAGCTTACCATGGAATTCGGTGTCTACCCCACTTTGAGATGAGGTTGTCCTACTTGCCTAAGGTAGAACCATACTCTTAGCTTAGGTGGATCCACTAGCTAAAGACCTATGTGGGCACATAGTTATGGGATATGGAGATTGTTACTAGAAACCCAGACTCTACGTAGGTATAAGGTTTTCGTCTCATAAGATACATACTTTGGGAACCCGTACTCAACTAAGGTAGAAGTAACCCATTTGGAAAGAAAGATTCAACTAGTCTAAAAGCTTTCATTCGGAAGCCGGACTCAACTATTGTATAAGCTTCCATCTCATATTCATATCCACTCGATTCTAAGCATTAAATCCCATAGATTACATATAAAGTCTTGAATTAAGTGCATATTAATAGAAGAATGTCTTGACACTCAATCCAACATAATTCATACTATAGCTAATAGATTTAATAAGTGAGATTAGCCTTTCAACCCTAGAATCATCATATTGTTCGACCACCTTCCACATCATACAATATTCATACATAAGTGTGTACATGAGGATAATCATCCAACAACACAACAACTAGATCATAATCATATTCACTTCACTCTGATAGTGTTCTAAAAGCATATACATGAACCTCATAATCATGCATAATTCTGATACTTTGACATTCAAGGACCATAGATCACATCCAACAAACACATGTAGAATTATTACATTAGACATGAATAATAACTTGATTCAATTAATCAATTTACTACATTTACAATTCTATACTATTCTACTTGCATCAATCAATACCCACACTTTGAGATCCAATTTCGGAAAATATGGGAATTCATGGATTCTTGGGGAATTCAACATAAAACCATATAAAATAATCAATTTATCCATAATAAAACGTAATTCAATCATTAAAAATGAATTGGAAAGCAATCCATGAGATTGAAATCACACCCTAACTTTTGGGACTTCTAGCTTTTAAATTGGGGGTTTTGGAATGGCTCCATGGATGAAGGACTACCATACCTTAGTTATGAATCTGCAAAGAAATTTAGTAAAAACACTTGCTCCTGCAAACCCTAGCTTCAACTTTCTTCTTCTTCTTCGTTGGAGTTCTAGAGAGACAAATTTTGGGAGAGGAGATGAACTTTTGGGAAATATTTGGGTGTTGTGAAAATATGACTTAATTTAGGTGAATTGGACAAAAATGACTTTTATAGTGACCCTAAACTTACCCAAAACGACTTCAATTTTATAGAACTTAAAACAAAATTACCCAAAATAAGCCTCACTTAAAATGAGTTGCCAGGTGTAAAACAACTTCAATTTGATAGGACTTAAAACGGAATTACCCAAAATAAGCCTCACTTAAAGTGAGCTTCCAGGTGTCATGAGGGGCTCCATGAGTTGTGGTCATGACCACGAGTCGTGGTCCCCTCGGTGATATTAAGGCAGCGGCCTAGGCAACTTGTGCCTTTAGCTCACACACCCAAGGAAACCTCACGAAGGGCTCCACGAGTCACTATCAAAGCTACGAGTCATGGTCCCTCGCGTGGACCTTGAGGCACTGGCTTGGGCAACATGTGCCCTTAGCTCACGGGCCGAAAGGCATCTTCACGAGGGGCTCCACGAGCCGTGGTGCAAGCAATGTGCCGTGGTCCCTCTTTTGTGCCTTGAGGTAGTGGCTTGTCACTTCCCTCACCATGCTCACACCACCAAGGCATGACCAAGGCCACTCCCACGAGCTTTCTAAGGCTTCACGAGCCGTGAAGTGGCTCTTGTGGAGGAGCTAATTTGGGCAGCCTTGGAGAGGCTACTGCCTCCACCTTAACAAGTGGCACCACGACTCATGGTGTCCACCACTAGTCGTGAAGGCCCTCGTGGTCTTGGGGCAGTGCTTTGGCAAGGCTTGGGCAGCCTTGGCCCTTGCCCCTTTTCCCTTGGCCCTAGGACACCTCCATGACTCTAACTCTCAAACGTTTAGCTCTAGTTTTAGCATACTAATTTCCGGAGTGTTACAACATCTCCCCCTAGGGAACATTCGTCTTCGAATGACGATCTAGACACCTTACGGAAGTAAAGACTTAAGACTAGTAGCCCATCATGCATGCAACATCAAAATAATGCACAATTCAAAGGAGGCAACATCAAATCCAACTTAAACATAATCAATGCATCATAAGGAAGTAGGAACTACATCTAACAACCCATTATGCATGAAACTCAACATTTCTCATATTCATAAGAGGAACTACCTTCTCCAACTAAAATCATGCTCAACACAATATCATGGAGCCAATATGCAATTACTCTCAAAAGCATACTAAAGCTTGTTCATCAATTAATCTCATGAAGTCAACTAGGCAACTAAGACTAAATGCACAACCACATGAGGAAAATATATCATGAAAACTCATTTTCTTACTAAACATGAATTTGTCAAGAACATGCATAACATAAGGAAATCATGAAAACACACATATTGCACATATGACATCCAAAACACTATAACTCAAGAGGAAGTACTTACTTGAATCTTGAATAGAAGTAGAGGGAAAAAGATGAGGGTATCGGGACTTCATATCGGCCTCGGCCTCCCAAGTAGCACCCCTCCACTAAATGATTTCTCTATAAAACCTTCATGAAGGTGACTTCCTTGTTTCTTGATATCTTGACTTGCCGGTCTAGGATTTCAACCAACACCTCTTCATAAGCAAGATTCTCATTAATCTCTAAACTCTCTAAGGGGACTATGGTTGATGGATCCCCAATAAATTTCTTCTACAATGATACATGGAACATCAGATGCTACAATGCCAACTCATTCGGCAAGTCTAACTCATATGCAACCTTGCCCACATGCATCAAAATCTCATAAGGACCCACAAATCGATGCCTAAGTTTTCCCTTCTTTCCAAACCTCATAACACCCTTAATTGGAGAGATTTTCAAATAAACCCAATCATGGACATCAAATTCTAAATCCCTTCTTCTAACATCGGCATATGACTTTTGTCGACATTGGGCCGTTCTCAGCCTCTCTCTAATTACCCGAATCTTCTAAATAGCTTCATAAAACTAATAAGGGACCAATAAGAGCAATTTCTCCTACCTCAAACCACCGAACCGGAGACCTACATCTCCTACCATACAAGGCGTCAAAGAGGGCAATCTCAATACTTGAATGGTAACTGTTATTACAGGCAAACTCAACTAACGACATATGGTCATCCCAGTTGCCTTTAAAATCTAGAATGCATGCCCTCAACATGTCCTCTAAAGTCTGAATGGTGTGTTCCTCTTGACAATCCGTTTGAGGGTGAAAAATTGTGCTAAGCTTAACCTTAGTACCTAGCCCCTTTCGGAAGGACTTCCAAAACTTTGAAGTAAATTGGGGGCCTCGATCTGAAATGATAGACAAGGAAACTCCATGTAGCCTCACTATCTAATTCAAATACAATTTAGCATATTATTCCACCAAGTAGGATACCTTCACGGGAATGAAATGAGCAGACTTAGTCATTTGTCCACTATTTCCCATATCGAGTCATGTTACCATATACTACATGGCAAGCCTAAAATAAAATCCATGTTCACATCTTCCCACTTCCAAGTAGGAATATGAATATTTTGGGACAAGCCTCCCGACCTTTGGTGCTCAACCTTAACTTGTTAACAATTAAGACATTTGGCCATAAATTCCGCAATGTCTTTTTTCATCCCATTCCATCAATAGACTTCCTGTATATCACGGTACATCTTGGTGGCTCCCAGGTAAATAGAATACTGAGAACTATGGGCTTCTTCTAAAATTTGGCCTCTCAAGCCGTCAACATCCGAAACGCATAACCTACATTTATACCTCAATACCCCATCTCCCCCTTGGGAGAAAGCCTCAATAGACTTTTTGAGTACAAAATCTTTCAACTCAACTAATATAGGATCAAGGCTTTGCTTAGCCTTCACATCTATCACAAACGATGATTCAAACCATTATGGAGCATGAAGCCACCCTTTGCGGAATCCACTAGTTGAACACCCAGCCGAGCAAACCTATGCACATCATGAACTAACACTTTATTTTCCTCATCCACATGAGCCACACTACCCATCGACAACCTACTAAGAGCATCGGCTACCACCTTAGCCTTGTTGGGGTGATAAAGAACACTCACATAATAATCCTTCAATAACTCTAACCAACTTCGTTGTTGAAGGTTCAAGTCCTTTTGAATAAACACATATTGAAGGCTTTTGTGATCGGTGAAAACATCCACATGGACCTCTTACAAGTAGTTTCTTCATATTTTCAAGGAAAACACAACTGCCGCCAATTCAAGTTCATGGGTAGGATAATTCTTATCATGGACTTTAAGTTGCCTTGAAGGATAGGAAATTAGTTTACCGTTATGCATGAGGATAGATCCCAACCCAACTCCAGAGGTGTCACAATATATCACAAAACCATTTGTACCTTCCAGTAAGGTCAACACCGGATTTAATGTAAGTCTATCATTCAATTTTTTGAAAATTTTCTCATAAGCTTCCGACCAATAAAACTAAACCTTTTTTGAGTAAAAGTCGTCAACGGAGTAGCAACGAAGGAGAACCCCTTAAAAATGTTATATAGTAATCGCCAAACCCAGAAAGCTTCTAATGTTAGAAGGAATTGGAGGTCTAGGCCAACTCTTTACCGCATCCGTCTTCCTAGGATCTACCTCAATACCCTCACTTGACACAATATGACCAAGGAAAGTCACAGACCTTAACCAAAATTCACACTTGCTAAATTTTGCAAAAGGTTGTTGGTCCTTAAGAACTTGCAACACAATCCTCAAATGGTCCACAATTTCATTCTCACTCCTCTAATAGATCAATATATCATCGATAAACACAATCACAAACATGTCTAGGAATTTCCTAAACACTTGATTCATCAAATCCATAAATGTCGGCAGGGCATTGGTCAACCCAAATGACATAACCACAAATTCAGAGTGGCCATACCGGGTCCTGAAGTCTATATTAGGAATATCAACCCCTCTCACCCTTAATAGGTGATAACCCGAACGAAGATCAATTTTGGAGAAATAGCTAGCCCCTTGACGTTGATCAAACAAGTCATCAATTCTCGGAAGGGGACATTTATTCTTAATGGACATTTTGTTCAATTGATGATAGTCGGTGCACATTCTAAGAGACCCATCCTTCTTTTAACAAATAACATTGGAGCACCCCATGGAGAGATACTCGGTCAAAAAAAACCCTTATCTAGCAAATCATTTAATTGCTCTTTCAACTCTGTCGGGGTCATTCTATAAGGAGGAATGGAGATAGGTTGCGTATCCGGTAAGAGATCAATAACAAAATTGATTTCTCGTTCAGGAGGAATACCGGCCAAATCATCAGGGAAAAATTCTTGGAACTCCTTCACTACCGAAACCGACACAAAAGAAGGGGTTTCAAAATCAACATCCCTCACCATCACAAGATGGTAAATACACCATTTTGAGATCATCTTACTAGCTTTAAGACAAGAAAAACATTGAACTCTAGGTGTTGAATTTCCCCCCTTCCACTCTAAAATAGGCTCATTTTGAAATTGGAATTTAACCACCCGAGTCCTACAATCAATAGAGGCATAACACGCATGCAACCAATCCATACCCAAAACCACATAAAAGTCTAACATGTTTAACTCTAACAAATACATAAAAGTAACTCTATGGGACAAGGAAATGGGACAACTTCTATAGACGCTTTTAGCCACCACCAAGTCACCAACCGAGGTACAAACCGAAAAAGGTTCTGCTGTCACTTCAGGGAGTATTTCGAACTTCATGGCCATAAAGGGTGTCACAAATGACAACGTCGCATCAGGATAAAACAAGGCATATACATCAACATAAAAAACTTTTAAAATACATGTCACAACATCCGAGGAGATTTGTTGGTCACATCGGGATTGAAGAGCACAAAAGTGGTTTTGCTTTTGAGCATTGGAGTTTGAACCGTTTGGAGGAGCTTGTTTATCTTCCCTTCCCTTAACCTTAAGCATTCGACAATCTCTCATCTTGTGGCCAACCTTCCCACAACTAAAACACCCATCGGTACCAACAAGACACTTGCCATCATGCTTTATACCACATTTTGCACAATTAGGCCTAGCAACATAAGAACTACCATTATTACGTCCTTGAGGTTTAGGGTTTGAAACCCTATCCTTGTTGACCCTTGGGGGAGAACTAGAGAAGCCTTGGTTGGAGAACCTTTGTCTAAACCTTGGTCGACATTATCCATCAGACGTAGCATTGGAGAAGTTCCCATCACCGGTTTTAGCTCTTTTCACCTCCCTATTTCTTTTCTTGAGTTTTGACTCCTCAATTTAATGAGCATATACCATGTCCCTTGAGAAATCCATGTAATGAAGGATCATTGCCATACGACATTCTTCTTGAACCAAATCGGACGAACCCGTCAAAAACCTACTCATTTCCTCCCTTAATTCCACCACCATAGATGGAGCATACTTGGATAGTTGGGTAAATTTCAAGGCATATTCCGTGACACTCATGCTACATTGCATATGGTTAATAAATTCCTCCACCTTAGCTTTACTCAACTCTTGGGGAAAGAATCTATCAAGAAATGTTGATTTCAACGTTTCCCATTCAACCAGGCCCGCACCTACGGGTCTTCCCCTTTTCCACAATCCATACCATACTTGAGAAATATCCTATAATTGGTAGGCGGCTAAATCCGCATTCTCTCCCAAGTATATCCCCGTAATATCAAGGACCATATAAACTTCATCGATAAACCTTTGGGGATCCTCTTCCACTTTAGAACCATAAAATTTGGGAGGGCTCATTCTAGCAAAATCCCTAACCCTTGAAGCAGCTGATTCACATTAGGATTGACCAAAGCTACTACTTCTCTATTGGCATGAGCCGTCACAACTTGAGCCAGTATTTGGATAGTAGACCTAAACTCCACATGGGTCACATTCTTAACCATGGGATCAACCGGATCTTGGTTAACTTGAGGAGCTTGATTAGCTTGAAGAGCTTCCTCATTCAGATTGCAACCCTCCATTCTTCTAGCGCTAGCCCTTTTTGTGTTCATAGCCTGAAGACACAAGGGAAGGACTAGAAGAGGGACTTTATAGAGTTAAATTCTAAGGCATGACTTAAGAGTAATGAAAGAAGTGACATTTCCCAAATATCTTATAGCCTCTCATTCACACGTGTGGCACGCTTCACACTCATGAACAAGACTCTACTAGACGTGGATTATGAGACATTATCATAAAATCATTCTAAACCTTGTGCTCTGATTACCAAGTTTGTCACGACCCAAGGGTACCCCCTAGACGTAAACAAGGCACATAGAGCCCCAATAGGCTCCATGTAAGCCACTTAGCATATCATAACATAAAGCATTATACCAATAAGAGTAAAAATGCATTCAAGTCCAAAAATCTTTATAAATAAAAGAGAAAGTGTAGACTTGTCTCAATTAGCAATCTATTACAATACTTGAGTCAAACTAGGGTCACAACCCAAAACAACATAATCCGAAAGTGAAAGTAGAAGAATAAAACAACATTGATAGTATCCCGTCCTTGAATCATGAGGACTCACCACTAGCAAGAAGAAATGAGCAAACCCAAGCTCTAACCACAATGGGGACCACCTTGAGAACCGAACCCTACACTTGGAAAAAATGAAGGAAAATATGGGTTAGTACAAAAATGCACTAAATATGATAGTCATGCACAAAATCATGAAAACGTGCTAAAAGGGACATTTTTGTTGAATGCATGCCATTTACAAGTTTAACGCATCATTTTGAACATAATGAAAAAGCATAAGTCACAAGCATAATCAACTCATAGATCATCATATTATAATAGGAACATACCATTAATACCCTCAAAGCATACTTGTGCAATGCATGAATAAGATCCCATAATCCCACTCATACTAAGTAAAGCTTCTTCAGTAACTATAGTTCATATTTCATATTCTTGTCCATACTATCATAAAGGGAGATTAGCCATAAACGACATAGAACATGTGATCTTACCATGGAATCCTTTGTCTATCCCACACTGTAAAGTGGTTGTCCTACTTGCCTAAGGTAGAACCATACTCATAGCTTAGGCGGATCCACTAGATAAAGTGTCACGACCCAAGCCTAGGGCCTAGACGTGACATGGCGAATGAGGAACCCGAAGGAACCCCAAACAAGCCTCTCAAACTTGTCATCTCACTTCATCGGTCGCGGAAGTACAATCAACATTAATTAACGGGAAAATA
>JAJOOS010006382.1:0-25656 GCA_029582725.1 Solanum chiquidenum
TTGCAATCGGTTCCTCCTCATATTGGAGGTCTTTGTCTAACACAAATGAGTCTCATTTAATGATGTAATCCCCGTCACCATGGTATTTCTTCAACATGAACACATGAAATACCGGATGAACACCCGGTAAAATAGGAGGTAAAGCCAATCTATATGCTACTGGTCCCACATATTCGAGAACCTCAAAGAGACCAATGTATCACGGACTTAGCTTACCTTTCTTGCCAAATCTCATCACCCCTTTCATGGGTGATACCTTAAAAAGAACATTTTCACTGGTTTGAAACGTCATGTCTCTTACCTTATGATCCGCATACTTCTTTTGTCTACTCTGGTCTGCTAAAAGCTTAGCTTGAATACTCATCACCTTATCTTGAACATCCTTCACTAAATCAAGCCCCCAAAGGTTTCACATCTCCAGCCTCAAACCATCATATGGGTGATCTACATCCCCTCCCATATAATGCCTCAAATGGTGCCATATCAATGCTGAAATAATAACTATTAATATAGGAGAACTCACACAAAGATATGAATTTATCCCAATGCCCTCCAAAATCAAGCACACATGTCCTCAACATGTCTTCTAACACTTAAATAATACGTCCTCTTTGACTGCCAGTCTGTCTGTGGATGGAAGACTATACTAAAAGTGAGTTGGGTGCCCAATTCATCATGTAATTTCCTCCAAAACTTGGATGTGAATTAGGTACCACAGTCTGAGATGATAGAGAAGGCACCATATGCAACCTCATTATCTCCTTCACATACACCTTAGCTAATTGTTCAGCATTATAATCTATTCTTATCGAAACAAAATGAGCTGACTTAGTCAATCTATCAACCACTACCCAAATAGAATCAAACTTCCTCAAAGTCTTGGGAAGACCAACCACAAAATTCATAGCTATCATTTCCCATTTCCATTTTGAAATTGACATTCTTTGAAGCAAACCTGCAGGCCTTTGATGTTCATACTTCACTTGTTGACAATTCTGACACTTAGCCACAAACTCCGCTATATACTTCTTCATGTCTGGCCACCAATAAATTCGCTTCAAATCTTGATACATCTTGGTCACACCCGAATGAATAGAATATCGCAAACCATGAGACTCTATCAACAACTTTTAAATCAAATCATCAACTCGGGGAACACAAATTCTTCCTTTGAAACTAAGTACAGATTTCACAGATTTCTTTCTAAGCTCCTCTAATTTTTCGTCTTTAAATTGTTTAGCCTTGATCTCCTCAATGAATGTGGCCCTCGCTTCAATGTTAGCTAACACCCCACCTCTTTCTGAGATGCCCAAATGCATGAACTTAGATTCTAAGGTCTGAATTTCCTTAGCCAAAGGTCACTTGGATACACTCAAGCAAGCTAAACTACCCATACTCACCATTTTTTTACTCAAAGCATCTGCCACCACATTAACCTTGCCCGGATGGTATTGAATGGTCATATCATAATCCTTGAGTAACTCCATCCACCTTCTCTGTGTCAGATTTAGATCCTTTTGAGTGAACACATGCTGCAAACTACGATGATCAGTAAATACTTCACACTTAACACCATAGAGATAATGCCGCCAGATCTTAAGAGCAAACACTACCGCTGCCAACTCCAAATCATGTATTGGGTAATTCCTCTCGTGCACCTTCAATTGACGTGAGGCATAAGCTATAACATTCTTATCCTGCATCAACACAGCACCCAAACCAGAATGTGAAGCATCACAATAAACAATAAAATATTTACTTTCAACTGGTAATGCTAGAATAGGCGCGGTGATCAAGAGAGTCTTGAGCTTTTGAAAGCTCTCATCACATTTTTCAGTCCATTCAAATGATATCTCCTTTTTGGTCAAATTAGTCAAGTGGGTGGCAATAGAAGCAAAATTCTTCACAAATCGACGATAATAGCTAGCGAGCCCCACAAAACTCCTAACTTCCATCACAGAGCTAGGCCGACCCAATTCTTAACCGCCTCAATCTCTTGAGGATCTACCATTACCCTTCTTCTTTTCAAACTACATGTCCCAAAAATGCCACGAAAGTCAACCAAAATTCACACTTAGAAAATTTTGCATATAACTTTTGCTTCCCAAGAACACCCAAAACAATGTGAAGATGGTCTCCATGCTCTTCCTCACTTTTTGAATAGACCAAAATATCATCAATAAAGACTATGAAGAATGAATCAAGAAATAGCTTGAACACCCCATTTATCAAACTCATGAAAGCTGCAGGCGCATTAGTCAAACCAAAAGACATAACCAAAAACTCATAGTGCCCGTAGCGGGTTCTAAACGTCGTCTTGGGCACATCCTCAGGCCTAATTTTCAACTGATGGTAGCCAGACCTTAGATCAATCTTAGAAAAAACTGATGCACCTTGCAATTGGTTAAAAAAATCATCTATTCGAGGCAAATGATATTTGTTTCGAATAGTGACCATATTCAATTGCCGGTAATCTATACACATTCTCATACTACCATCATTTTTCTTAACAAATAAAATTGGGGCACCCCATGGGGAAGCACTAGGACGAATAAATCTCTTATCAAGAAGTTCTTGGATTTGAGCCTTAAGCTCTCTTAATTCTGCTGGAGCCATGCGATATGGGGGGATAGAAATGGGACGCGTATTAGGCTCTAAATCAATATAGAAATATATATCTCTATCCGGAGGCATACCACGCAAGTCATTAGGAAACACTTCTCTAAATTCTAACACCACAAGAATACACTCAATAGATGGAGTCTCAATTTCAGCATCCCTAATATGAGCCAAATATGCCAAACAACCTTGCTCTACCAGTTTACTAGCCAGAATGGAGGATATGATCTTAGCTTGCTTAGGCTTGTACATCCATTCTCACTCTAACTTTTCCCTTCCCAAAATTTCTAGAGTTACAGACTTTGTATTACAATTTAACACATCATAATAGGGGGACAACCAAGTCATGCCTAATATTATATCAAAATCAGTCATATCCAAAATTACCAAATCAGCCCAAGTCTGAAAATCGATAAATAAAATAAGACAAGCACGTTAGACATGGGTGACTATGACTGACTTTCCAACTGGGGTAGAAACATGGATGGGGGCATCAAGTATATCACAAATCATAGCAAATTCTGAGGCAAATCACACGGATACATATGAATAAGTAGAACCCGAATCAAATAACACATTAGCCATCCGGTCACAGATAAAAATAGTACACGTGATCACTACGTCAGACGCCTCTGCCTCATTCTTGCCCGAAAAGGCATAACACTGAGCCCTATCATCTTGACGAGCTAATTCCCTGCCTGGTTGCACGTTACCCCTGCCTGTGTTACCATTTCCTCTACCTTCACGACCTCGCTGATTACCTCCTTGCCCACCTTGTGGACGCCATCGACCATTATTACCATTTCCTGCGGGTACCACTGCTCTAGACTGCTGCTGCGTAGAATCTAACACATGTGGGTGGGGACAATCTCTCCTCATATGCCCAGGTTCACCATAATTGTAACATGTACGATCAAAATATGGCTTGCTTCCCGCTGAAGGTGCGACTCCTTGGCTATCCTGAATCAAATTATGAGATGGAGTTCCGGAGTAAGTACCTGTAAAGGCGGGCATATCGGACTGAATTGGCTTGGTTGCCAGTGTTTGCCTCCCTGAACCTCTGGAATAAGAACCTTGAAAATTGCCTGAATTCTTGGCCCCTTTTACCAATGCCTTAGCCTGACCGTCTCGCCTCACCCCCTCCACTTTCTTAACATAGTGTGTTACCTCATTAAAGCTCATCCCTGCAGAAGTCATATGAACAGATAATACTTGCAACTCAGAATTTAGTCCCCTAATAAATAACTGGATCCTCTCTTCCTCAGTATTCACCAATTGAGTAGCATATCTACACAAGGCATGTAACTTGGCCTTATAAGCCGCCACATACATACCACCTTGCTCTAAAGCCATGAACTCATCCTTCTTGCTATCCCTCAAAGTCCTAGGCACATACTTCTCTAGAAACAAAGCATGAAATTGGGTCCAAGTAAATGGAGGTAAAGTAGAATATTTACATTCCATATAAGCTCTCCACCACTGCTTAGCCTCACCTTGAAGCTGAAAAGTCACGAACTCAACCCCATGCTGATGGACAATTCCCAACTTATGAAGCCTCTCATAGCAGTCTAAGATAAACTCATAGCATCCTTATTCTCAGAACCAAAAAACACAGAAGGCTTTAGCTTCAAAAACTTAGTCAACATTTCATGCTCATTACCAGTCATAACATAACCCAACAAAGGACGGAAGAAAGCATTATTACCTCCCGTTCCACCCGTCTTGGGCGCAATGCTAGTAACAAGGGATTAGCGGGAGCTTGAGTTGCTTGAACAGAAGGAAGCACTCCAGGACCAACCAACCCTTTCAATAATGACATGATATGTCGAGCTAACACTGGGTCTATGGAAGGAACATCGGTAGTCTCAACCTTCACCTCTTTCTCTTATCCCACATCCTCAACATTCTCCTCTATCTCTTCATGATGCGCATGAGGGTTATCATTCATAGGAGCATTTTCAACAGGAGCATCATTCCCAGCAGGCGCTACTCTTTCACGACCTCTACCCCTAGCTCTTCTTCTACCCCTGCCTCGACTGTGACCTCTCGCTGCAGATTTCTCAGTTGGAGCATTAACGGGAGCTACGGGCATAACACTGTTGAATCTAGTATTAACCATCTGCAGAAAGAAGAGTGAATGATGTTAGATACCAATTTAAATCATCAGATACTAATTGGAATCAAGTCATAGCACGAAAGGAGACAAGAGAAAACAGAGAGATTTCCTAAAGTCCTATAGCCTCTCGAAGAAAAGTAAAGGCATCCCCGTACCGGTCTGTAAGACTCTACTAGACTCATTTTGGTACATCGAGATCAATGAACCTAGGCTCTGATACCAACTTTATCACGACCCAAACCGACGTGATTGGCACCCACACTAACCCTTCGATGGGAGAACCACTACTACAACCCAAACCAAGCAACTAAACCAAAAACTAAGCATTTAAGGATACGAAACAAGTTAAATACTAAAGAACGAAATAGGGAGTTCCCATAAACTCCAAACAAAAGTCTATCAACTAAACAAATGCGGAAGTAACACCTAGAACCTGAAAGTCAATGTATCAAAACATCTAAAGTTCAACAAGTCTAAACAAGAAGGGATACAACCTCAAACTAATGCACTAATAAATAACTAGAAAGTCTAAGTTCGAAATGGTGGATTTAGACGAAAGAGAACCCATGGCAGCCCGGAAGAATTGGCTCACCCTTGAATTCGAACGATCACTGATCTTCTAAGCGAGGTCTGTCAATTACCGCCGGAATATGCCATGTACTTAACAAAAAAAAGAGCAAATGCGGTATCAATACACAACCACAGTGTACTGGTAGGATCACGCGGCTATCTCACTAAGTGTAACATAAGTAAGTCAATACAACATTATAAACACATGCATATATCGAACATATACAATATTATCAACATTTATGAACAACGAACAACTTCACATTTCTTAAGATACACAATTATGACAAGTCATTGGTCCTCTCATAAAACCCAAACACAAATAGTTAGCATACCGAACGCAGTACCCGATCCAATGTTTATGCCGAAATGTGGCAACCGATCCCATAATTATGCCGGAACGTGGCAACTGATCCCAATTAGTTATGCCGGAATGTGGCAACCGATCCATTCAACATACCACAATCACAATCACAAGTATCTTCTCAAGTTCTTACAATTTAGTCATGATTCATGGCATTCATCATTCCTCTATCTCATTTACAACAAGTATCATAATGAAGCAAGAACACACATACATCACACAATCATGGAATCACAACTATCACCTACCTTGAAACAAACTTGAAACCCTAAGAAACTTGATCCTTCCCTTTTCGGATTCGATCCGCTTGTTCTTGGTCTACAAACAATCATAATAACACGGGAATCAATAAACAATCAATAATTACCCGGATTACTAACAATTCTAACAACCCTAGATCATACCTATGATCCTAAGTATCCAAAATGGGGATTTTTCCATTATGGTTTCCAATTCAAAACCTTCCTCCATTGATAATTACCCATTTTATTACGTTTTATGGATCAAAAAATGGATTCGGGGAGTGAAAAGCTTACTTTTAGCCTCAAGAATGGTGGAAAACTGTCAAGAACTCGTATGGGGTCGTCTCCTAGCTCTCAAAGTCAAAAAGTGCAGAATAAAGTCATTTTTGGGTTTATTTACGACCTTAAGTCGCGTCGAACCCGCTACAACGGCCCTCACCCCGCTGCAGCGGCCCCGCCCCAGCGGCTTGCACGGAACCAGTGAGCTATTTTAATAATTCTAAGACCCCCATTTCACAACACACCCTTACCCAACGACGCTTAGAAAATACCGCTCACTCTAAGATCGATTCCGGGAGTTCTACTCACCCGAATTCAATTCCGTAAAGTCGTACGGATTCCTTAACGACTTATCTAACTACTCATGTAATCAATTTCATAAATAAGTCACCCGATTGCTACCATATTTCTCTACACATTAATGACTCCGATTTCGTCCAAATCTAGACTGGGTTGGGAAATTCCAAGTTACTACGAAAAAGTTTTCTGATCCAAAAAATTTCTCCGCTGGCTTTTCTATAATGACGGAACCCGATCGTTATAAATAATAGAGGTGCTTTTTTCATTGCAAATTAATGGAAATTTTGTATTATAAAATATGATTTTCCATCTATTTTTCTTCAAATTAATTCCTGAAAGAAATATAATGAAAAACAAGTTTTCATTGTAATATCCAGAAATATTTTATTTGTAAAACAATCAAAATATCTATGAAAATAATCGGTGAACACTTTATTAGGGAAAAGTTTCAATCGTGATTCTCTTTTCTTTAATTAGTGATCTCATAAATATCAAATGCCGGAATAAAATCTGAAATCCTATTCCAACATTTGTGCAAAAATCACCCAAAAAGCATTATACACAACTATTTATTATTTTTAAAATGGTTTTATTCAATTATTGTAGGGATAAGTCATAGATTATGATTGAAATTCTAGACACATATCTTAACTAAGCTAAGGTTTTATTATCCCTTAGACTCATTTTTTTTGTAATTTTGTACACCTTTTGGTTTACATGTTATGTGGCACACTCCGTGACTCCATGTAGTTAAGAAGCGTAGGAGATGTTTGAATGTCACGTAAAGACAAAAAAGTGTATAAAATTACAACAAAATGAGTTCAAAGAGACAACAAGACCTTAATTTAATTAAGCTATGTCTCTAAGATTTCGATCATAGTCTAAGAGTTACTGGTGTCTTATCCTATTATTTGTATTAATAATCGTTTAATGAAGCCAAATTGCACAATCAAGTGGGTAATTATATATATGCTTCTCCAGAGACTTTGTGGCCAACAGAGATATGTGGGTTCAGAGATTCTTGATAAATTTTTTAAACTTCATTTATATATATATAAAGAAATTATACTAAATTATTTTCCTCTTAGACTTTGTGCTTGACAGGATTGCACACATCATGCTTTTTCAAGACAACCCTGGTCATGGGGATGGGATAATACAAGTAAATAAAAAATTATATCAAAGTCTAAGAGAAAATATTTCTTTTTGATACTAATTAAAAAAAAAAAATATATAATAATAAAAATAAAAAATAATAAAATAAAATATAAATATATATGTAAGATATATAGATATTAATAATTTCAAGAGTAATTATGAGGGAATCTATGTATTATTTGATACATGTATTAGTTATTCGTGTATGCCTTATTCTATTTTTTGTCATGCATAAATAATACTACGTAGATTTTCTCATACTTATAGATGTATTAGTTATGATGTAGATTTTTAAATTGGAAATCAAATATGATATTAATTTTATAGATGAATAACTTACCTCTCAATCAGTTACCAAACATAATATTACTTATGAGATTTTAATTAATTCTGACATAACTCACCTCCAAATCAGTTATTGAACGATCCCGAATTTCCTCATAAATTATGCATTGCACACATGACAACAATTGCTCTTGTTGCCTTACTTAGTACTTAGTAGGCGTAGGTTGTCAAGACGTTGTGATAGTAATTAGTTGAACATTTTCATGTTCCATAAGAACATAATGAAAATATTTTCAAGGTTCTTCAAGAGTCCCAATAAGTGAAAACTCGAAGAAATATTTTAAATCTCCTCTTGGAATATGTTTAAATAGTCCTCCTAATTAGTATAACAACTATCTTGATTGTTTTGAAATAAAATCAAGTAAAAGAATCACACTTCTTAAATGTAACGCGATGAGTGTGAGTCAACCAGGATTGACATATTTCAAGGTTGCCAAATTTCTATGAGGACACATAATATTTTAGACGAATCTTATATTACAATCAAAAACAAGGATTAGTGATGAACAAATTTCATAGCTAAATAATAAGATCCGTTGATATCCTTTTAAGAAAAGGATTAGCAACAAATTATCCTAAAATTTGTTAGCTACAAGCAATTAGTGTCAGATTAGCAACAAAGTTAGTAGCTAATTTTAGATTATATTTTTTCGTAGTGAACGCAATGGTTTAGAGAGAAAAGTGAATAGCTTGATAAGACATATATAATCCAAGTTTACATGATAGACGTGTTTTTGAGGCTCAATACGTGGCGTAATTGGAAAGACAATACATGTCATGAACTTGAGTCATGATAAATATAACATTAGTGCATGTACTCCCTCAGCACGATGATGGGAAAAATGTCAACGAGAACGTTGAGTCCCTAAGGGGGTACTCTATGTGATGCTCCTGACGGAGGGTGGGCCTAGCAGGAATGATATGCTTTTAGATCAGCAAGATTCTAAAGATGATGTGCAGAAAATACCTTAAGCAAACCTCACATTAGAAAAAAGAATAGAGTGAAGAACTTTATAAAATATATAACTTAAGTTTACATGATATACACACTTTTGAGCTTGATATAACTTAGCTTCTAAGTTCAAATCGGATAATACATCGCCATAAATTTGAAGAAATAAGTATTTCTTATAATTCATGAAACATGACTTTTCCCTTTAAATATGAAAATAGCATTAAATTGATGATGACATTGATTTGCTTTCAATAAATTCATGATGAATTGTAATCTCTATATAGGCTTTTATTGTAGAACTTTTTTCTCTACTGTAGTAATTTAGCTATATTTGGTTATAACATCAAAATAGGTGTCTCTACAAAAACATTGGACTCAACCATGAAGCCTATGGTTTTAAAAGAATTCTACTCCGGTGTTTGAGCACCTCTATCGTCAATCGATAAGTTGAAAGTTTGTATCATATTAATTATTAAAAGATAAGTAATAAGTATTAGGTTTAAGTCATCTACAACCACTTAAAGTTGTTCTCACACTTCAATTAAGTCTGATACTTATGAACACTTCTACTACTTTAAATTGACATCTATTTGACATTTTTTTGACAATCAGTCAAAAATATCAAGTGTGTAAGATACACTTGCGATAACATGACACAATAACGAATTAAATTATGACATGTGTCATTAGATTCAGAAAATTTATTTTAAAATATATTTTAAATAATAAAAAAAAAAAAAAAAAAATTGTACCCCAAACAATCCACCTACCCACGCAAATCTTTCCCATGCCACCCATTGGATTTTAGGCGCCGACGTCTTCTTACTTCTTTTTTTCTTCTTCTTTATTATAAATTAACAATGGTGGATTTTTTAGATTCAAAATTTTAAAAAAAACTTTAATAATTACATTGTTACCCAATCCACGCAAATTCTTCCCCTGCTACCCCATCGGAACAACCATTTCTTTTTGTTTCTTCTTCTTCTTTATAATAAATCAACAATGGCGAATTTAGATTCAATGGTGATAGAGGAGGTAAAGTGATTATCGAAATAAGAAGAAGAAAAGGGGTGTAGCAATGGCGGAGACATATTAGTGATGTGGCGAAGAGACAAGGAAGAAGAACATTATGGCAAAGAGTTAAATTGTAAATTTATAAACTTGCTTACTTTCATAAATCAACAATATGATAAGATTCAATTTTAGATCTAAAGAAATGAATGTGATGATGATGATACTAACAGATTTGAAAATATAAGATGATAATAATGAAAAATCAAAAGAACGAAAAAAAAAATGAGGAAGAAGAAGAGAGGTGTATATGGCTGCCATGGCAGATGCTACAATGAAGAAGAAAGAGATTTTTTTAATTTAAAAAATGTTTAAATTTGATGCTTTAATGCGCTTCTTGTTAGTGAATGACACCCAAAATGCCACATAAGCAAAAAGTGTTCAAGTGGTATCAATTCAAAATAATAGAGGTGTTCAATAGGTACAAGATTTAATTAAGATGTTCAAGTGAAATATACGAACAATTTTAAGAGATCGTAAATGATTTAAGCCTAAGTATTATCTATACTTTTTGTATAATCAAAAGCTATAAATTAGTCATTTTCAATCTATGACTTTTCAACTTGTAAGTGGTACTTTTGGTTTGACTAAGTTTTTTTTTTGGTTTTATCCTATTATTCTTTCTAATTTTCAAAATATCTATTCCAGAATACTTTTTGAATTTACTCTTCAATCTATATTCATATATAGTTCCTCCGGTTTTTACTTTTTGTAAAAACACTTTTAAATGTATATTTTTTAATAAAATATTTATAACTAGTTTAGTCATTTTAATAAACGAATAGATTTTCAATAAAAAATTTTATCAAACATATCAATGCTTTATTATCAATTTTAGCATTTTTATCTAAACACATAAGTACTACTTATTTATGAAATAATTTGAATACGTAAAAATACTTATAACATTTAAAACTTTTCAACTATTTACGATCGACTAACTCAAACACTATACTCATCTTCTATGAACAATGTATTGTCCAGAGGCGTATCCAAGGAGGGGTCATTAGGTTTACGTGAACTCATGCTTCCCTCCCGAAGATCATATATAGTTGTGTTATATTTTTTAAAAATATTGAAATATAGAAATGTGAATCCGCACTTAGAGTATCATATAATGTGATGACGACTGGATGCACCTCTCTACGTGAGGTTAGAAATTTAAAATTTATATTTATCTTGTTTTATTTTTCTTTCTAAAATTAGATAACACTTCTCTAAATGGTTATTGGTAACACTTTTGACATTTTAATTAATTTTGGACCTACAATATTGAAATTTTAATGATTTTTAGTAATAAGAACCTAAATATCGAACCGATCAAATTTATATATTAGATCAATCTTTTTGCAATAATACACTTTTCATCTCGAAATTCTGGATACACATCTATACTATTGTCCTATAACAACAATGTTAAAGTGGTAGCACTATCAATACATGACATATGCTTAATATTATTTTTTTGTATATACAAGTACTAGTAGTTGGTTATGCTTCCACAATCTTTGCATATATTTAACATTTTATATCTTCCAAAAGTAAAGCATATGCTAATAAAATGGACTACAATAATAAGAAGCATATTTGAATATATAATTACTTTCTTCCAAATTGTACTACATTGCAATATTTAAACCATAGTACTGTCTTATCACACCGTTTCTCTTAGCTTATATAAAGCCATTCTTCTTTCTCCCTTCCCCTAATGTTACTTCCCCATATTTGCCTTAGTATAATAAATTTCTTCAATTTTTTTATTTTTTTGTATAATATATGTAGAGAGCTTTCTTTAGTCCACATAAAGGGGGCAGTATGGTTCAATTAGCTGCTGACTCATTCACACAAATGCTAAGGTTTTGAGAGTTAGAAGAAAGAAAGGCCTTAGTAACTGAGTGAATGATGTGGTAGACTGACTGAATCTTAAGCTTCTTTTGCTTGGACTGAAGGGAGCTCCCTCTTCATATTTACTTGCTAATATGTTTTCTCTTCTATATCTTCAAATTAATTAAATTCCTATTTGTACTCTAAATTTTAGTTGTAGTTATTTGATTAGTTTCCTTCATTTTTGACTTTTTTTATGGACCGTATCGAAGCAATGATTTTTGGAAATGTATAGATCTATTGTGGTGACTCACAAGGACAATTGGATTATTATTTTTTTGGTGATTTTCAACTTTTATTTAACACTAGGTCATACCTTTGGATGTTATTTAATTAGTTTTCTTGCTATAATATCAAGAAAAAGAAATTAAATTTACTTTTGGATGTTTTTAAGTTTTTACATATATACCAAAGTTTTAGTTTGGTTAGTTTTCATATTTATCAAATCACCAATTAGTAGTAATTTTTCTAATCGTTTGTACCCGTATTTTATCTTATATCAAATAAAAATAAAATGATTGTGTAAATGAATAAATTCCTATATTGTTTAGTGCATAAGATTTAAATTCATTTTAGGGTTTGCAACACTTATTTGTATTTGAGTTTTAACAGTCGTGTTTTATTTTCAAAATTATACATGCCACTTTTTATGAAGATTTATTTGTAGACATTCTTTAAATAATATAGCTAATAGTGTAAAAATTCTTTATGTTGACGATATATATAATTTAAACTATCATCTTTTTATATTATTATATTTGCTTGTTTTTTTTTTAGTTTCAGATTAAAAGAAGATGGAATACTGGACTTCTCTAAGAGGAAGCTCTATGACAACTATATGATACATTTATACATCTTCTTGCCCTCCTTGTAAGCAAATACTAAATAAATGAGAAATCTTAGGGCTCATTTGTTTGAAAAGTGAGTATTTGAAAAATTATTTTTTGTTTTTCGAAGTAAAAAATGATATCTATAAATCATGGTTGTGTTTGGACATGAATTTAAATTGAGATTATTTTTAAATGAGAAATAATCATTTGGAGTGAAGAAAATATAGTTTAAGTATTTTTCCAAATTCTAGAAATTTTCATTTTTTTATGACCAAACATGATTCCGGGAATTCTACTCTGAAAAAAAAAAGTGAAAGATATTCCTGGTCAAACGTCTATTTAGTAGTTCAGTTAATTGATTATATAACTTTTACTTACCTTATTGGCATGTGATGATTTGCTAATTCTCTAGCAAGAAGCTAGTGATTTCTTTCAGGTCATTAACTATAACTTGCACGAGGTATCATAATGGAACCTGTATTCTGTCCGATTCTTGGGTCCGATCAAACCTCTTTGAAATTACATCCCCTTTGTATTTCCTCTCCTCCATTTTCCTATTCCCTACCCCTAATTAGAAAAATCAAATCAAATTAAATGTAAGTTTTTGTGTGTGATTAAAGATTTATTTTCTTTTAATATTCTTTGTTGTGACATTTATGTTTCCAACCAATTAGGAAACGTGTAGTGCTATATGAAGTTGAATTAGCTAAAGGGTATTAGAAAACGTTTCATTGTTACTTTGACCACTTGATATAGAGAAAATTCTATTGGAATTGTCATTTTCAATTGGGCCCTATGTTATCCGAATTTAGTCCATATATCATTATGGACTCCGAACACCAACAAAAAAAAATAGTTCTTTAGTTTCTTCCATCTTTTTTTTGTTTATATTCAAGGGAAGTCATAGACAAATGTAGTGAAATTTTTTGGAGTCATTAACACTGGAGGAACCCTTTACTTTTCATTCGAGTTGTCTTTAACAAATAAGTTTAAATCCTATTATTCATGTCAACAAGTCAATTAACCAATGCAGAATCGGAATGTTTTATTTAATTTATATAATTTATTTTTTCTATATAGCTTTAAAATATCAATTATATTTTAAGTTGATAAGGACTAAATAAAATATTAAAAATGGCAAGTAAAAGGAAAGATTGAAGAGAATGATATCATTATCAAAATTTAGAATTATGATAAATATTTTTTTAAGGCCATATAGATTGAAAAGGAGGTATATGTATTTTTTTTTTTGGTTTCTCACTCGATGTCCGGAGTTCATATTGAAGCTTCGATTAAATTTGGATCGTGATCTGCAGGGCCAATTTGCCGGTGGCGCTCCCAACATGATTTTCTTCATATCCAGGGCTCAAATTCAAAACCTCTGTTTAACGGTGAAGCACTCCTACTAGTGCATCACAACCCATGTTGGTCAAAAGGAGGTATGTATTCATAGTGACAAACTTTATGTTTATGTTAACTTATTTAACTAATAAATCTCAATAATAAATTTTGTAATTAATTAGATACAATTATTTAATATATATTTTTATATTGATTAGTGTAAATGACAGAAAAATCCGGACGATTTGGAAGAAAATAAAATACGTAGCTATTCAATTGGATGTTTTTTTTACATCACTCAATAACATCATATCACACCCTAAATCATGATTTGCTTTAATTATGTATTTATTATTAGTATTTATCGAAAGTTTCTTAATATATTTTTATTATTCATCATGTATGTATTTTCAAAATTTATTATTTTCTTATAATATAATTGATATAATTATTATTAAAAATTGTAGGCAATTAAGTTTGGATATTTTTTTAACAAAAAACTTTTTAATCTATCTAATTCACTTTAAAATTATCTTCAATTATTTCAAGTGTCTTCTTTGACATTTCAAGTTCAAACTAATTAAGATTATCAAATAATTAGATTTGAAAAGACATTGTCTTTAACTTTGAATGTCTTCTAAAGCATAACAATCATTATAATTTATTGTTTAGGCCTATTTTTGTAATTAAAATGTAACGATCGGGTTTCGTCGTTATAGAAAAGTCAACGAGGAATTTTTTTGGATAGGAAAACTTTTTTGTAGTAACTTGGAATTTTCCAACCTAGTTCAGATTTGGAAAAAATCGGAGTCATTAAGGTGTAGGGAAATCTGGTAACAATCGGGTGATTTATTTATTATTATGATTACATGAGTGGTTAGATAACTCGTTAATAAATCTGTACGACTTTACGGAATTGAATTCGGGCGAGTAGAACTCCCGAAATTGATCTTAGCGTGAAGAGTATTTTCTGAGCGTCGTGAGTTAGAGGTGTGTTGTGAAAATGAGGATTTTGGGATTCTTTAAATAGCTCACTGGTTCGTGCAAGCCGCCTTGGCGGGGTTTTGGCCGCTCTGGCGGGGGCGCTGAAGCGGGATGAGGGCCGTTGTGGCGGGTTCGACGCGACTTAAAGTCGTAAATAAACCCCTAAACGACCTCATTATGCACTTTTTGATTTTTAGAGCTAAGGAACGAACCAAATGCGACTCTTGATAGTTTTCCACCATTCTTGAGGCTAAATGTAAGCTTTTCACTCCCCGAATTTATTTTTCGATCCTTAGAACGTAATGGAATGGGTAATTATCGATGGGGGGGGGGGTTTTGAATTGGAAACTATGGTGAAAAAAAACCTAATTTGGATACTTGGGATCATGAGTTTGATCTAGGGCTCATAGAATTATTGGTAATTCGGGTAATTAGTGATTGTTTATTGATTCCCGTGTTATTATGATTGTTTGTAGACCAAGAACAATCGAAACAAATCCGGAAAGGGAAGGATCAAGTTTCTTAGGGTTTCAAGCTTGTTTCGAGGTGGGTGATGGTTGTGATTCTATGATTGTGTATGTATGCTTGTTCTTGCTTTATTATGATACATATATGTATATTAATGTTGCATTATTGATCACATTTATTGTAAATGAGGTAGATGAACGATGGTTACCATGAAATCATAACTTAATTGTATGATCTTAAGGATATACTTGTGATTGTGATTGTGGTGTGTTGAATGGATCGGTTGCCACATTCCAGCATAACTAACTTGGATTGATTACCACGTTCCAACATAATTATGGAATCGGTTGCCACGTTTCGGCATAATCATTGGATCGGATACCACGTTTCGATTTGTTAACTGTTTGGGTTTGGGTTCCATGAGAGGACCAATGACTTGTCATAATTGTGTATTTAGAGACATGTGAAGTTGTTCGTTGTTCGTAAATGTTGATGATATTGTATATGTTCTATATATGCATATAGTTATATTGTTGTTTGACTTATGTATGTTGCACTTAGTGGGATAGCCGCGTGATCCTACCAGTACATTGTGGTTGTGTACTGATACTGCACTTGCTCTTATTTTTGTTGAGTACAAGACATCTTCAAGCGGCTACTGACAGGCCTCGCTTAGGAGATCAGTGATCGTTCGAATTCAAGGGTGAACCAATTCTTCCGGGCTGACATGGGTTCTCTTTCGTCTATGTCCGCCATTTCCTTACTTAGACTATGTTATAGTTAGTTGATTAGTTCATTAGATTGGGGTTGCATCCCTTCTTGTTTAGACTTGTTGAACTATAAATGTTATGGTACATTGACTTTCAGGTTCTAGGTGTGTTTTCCGCATTGTTTAATTGTTAGATCTTTTGGAAGTTTATGGGAACTTCAGTTTTTAGATATTATTCTTGCTTCCGTAACTTAAATGCTTTAGTTTTTTGTTTAGTTGCTTGGTTTGGGTTGTAGTAGTGATTCTCCCACCAGAGGGTTAGTGTGGGTGTCAATCACATCGATCTGGATCGTGACATAAAAAGTATACGAATTATTATGTAAATAAATAATGATACTCTAATTGGCATATTCAATCAAGTGAAGTAATTACATTTTAAATAATTCTTCTACTTCTAGAATATTTTGATAGTTTGTATAATAATTGACTCAATTAAAAAAGTTTTCAAAATTATAATCAATAAAAATGATCTAAAACATAAATATTTGTAGTGTTATATAATGTACAATAATTTGTATATATATATCCTGTCTTGTGAATAATTACAAAAGAAATATTATACAGTCAATTAAAAAGATAAATCATAATTAATTAGCATATATTTTAATAATTTATGAAAATAAAATATAAAAAATTATTAAATAAACATAATATGTCTTTTTTTTAAATTTGAATTTAAACTTCCAATTATATTGAATTGCCCTATTGTATCCATGACAAAGTTCCTATGAATGTTTAAAAAACTAGTAGTCACATAATCATTATTCTCCAATAATTCATCTATAAAACGAATGCCTTGTCAAAATAAAAAATAAATACCTGTATATAGAAAAAACATTTTGTAGGGTTTTATATAGTGGGAAAAGAATTGATGATTCGTCCATTTCAATTAACAAGAGAAAATAATGCAATGACACTGTGTTGTATTGAACTTTTTCAATTTAATTATAATAAGTCTGTGCATTTCAAAATTCCCTTTGCAATTCGTTAAATTACTAGATATGATATTAGCAGTTTGAAACATTAATCTAAATAGATCATCTTACGACTAAAAACAAGATTTGTATACCTTTCATGTTAAATTGGTCATAAATTGTGTTGTATTAATAAACATTATTTGGATTGTTTGATTTTTCATAACTTTTTCTCTATTGTATTAAGAGTTATATTTATATTTCACAAAATAATATTATATATATTTTATTTAAAAATGTACATTGTTAAATTGAAAATATAATTAAACTTGATCAATGATTAAATAATCAAATACCTTTTGTAAAAAAGTTTCACAAATGAAATGCATATTTAATAGGTAAAAAATTTATTAGTCATAACTTATTGAAATGTTCCAAACTAATATCTTATAATCAAATACCAATTTATATGCACATTAGAATACAGTATGCCCGATAAATAACAAAAGAATTGCGCAACACATTTTCTTAAAATCAATTTTTCAAGAACATATATTAAAATTTTAAAAACATCGCCTAATAATACATTTGAAAACTCACAACTTCAAAATAACAATAACACCAAAAAGTAATCAGTAATAATAAATTCCATTGCTAATGACGACATAATTTAATCAGATTACAAATCATGACAAAATTTAGCCAATAATAGTGAATTCATTGCAAGTGGTGGCAAAATTTAATTGATAATGTCGAAATCTAATCGATCATAGTAAATTCAGTTGAAAGCATACGTCTCTAATTTAATAGTAAAATAAAAAAAAAATGAAATATTAAAAGTAATAACAAGCATTAATTTGAGAAAGTCCCAAATTCCTTTTTAAAAACTCAAATTTTCAATAAGCCCTAAATTATTCAAAAATTCCTATTTATGAAAAATTGATTATTTTTTATTAAATCTCCCCTTAGACCATGAAAGAAAATATTTTATTTATAAACTGAAAAGTTCTATATTTTTTGTATATTTCTATGTATTTTTGTATATTTTTCTGTGTTTCTGTATATTTCTTATGTATATTTTCTCTTGTATTTCGTGTATTTCTATATTTTCCGTATATTTTTATGTATTTCTATATATTTTTATGTACAGAAAATAACTGACAACATCCTTATTTATAATAGTAAGCAATCAAATTAAACTAGGACTAGCAAATAAATATCATATATGAACTAGGACAAACAAATCACAGCTAGACATTAATTAAATAAATACCAAATTAATAAATCCTAAACAACTTAGAATTCCTACTCCAACTTTGAATTATTATTTCCAACAGATCAATAACTCTCGATTCATTTTTTTGGATCTGAAGTCGGAAGATTAAATTGAAGAAACCCATATTTTTATTTTATTTGTTTAACTTTTATTATTTTCATCTAGAATAAATGAACAAAAAAAATTAAAAGATCATGTGTATAATAGCAATACTAATACACTAGTTTATGTGTAAAATTTGAAAACAGATTTGAGTTTCAGAGAATTTGATTTTTGAAGAACATACCAGTACACATCATGTCACTTGGAGTCTTGGCTTAAGGGTCATTCGTAAAAGAGTACGATTTTAAAACGGACACTTTTTGGTACAATATATTAAGTGAATTTTTTTCTAAAAATTACAAATCAAAACAGATAATTTACCCAAAGATGGACAAATTGTTTGTTACCACCGTTAATTCTATATACTTCTACTAGAAAATAAAAATAAATATTTTAAGGGATTCGCCCATAAATGGGCAAACTATAATTTTTCTTAACCATTACTACTTGCCTACTTTTGTCTTCGATCTCCATTTTGTGTACTATACTACTTGGCTTAAATATTTACGATATGCGATTCAAATTTAATTGATGCTCAATATGAGTATCGAGCATCGAACGATAATTTTTTTTAAAAAAAGAGGTATTATTTTCGTGAGGGAAATAATTTTGTGCATTTGTGTCAAAGCATAGTAGGAGTATCACTTTTTTTTTTTTTTGTTTTCACTTTATGTCTGATGTCTACGTTGGAGCTTTGATTATGTTGGATCCTGAATTGCAAGGTCTATTCTTGGGATGATGCTCCTAACCGAATATTTTCCATATTTAGGCTCAAACTCAAAACCTATGATTAAAAATAAAGTAGTCCTACCACAACACTACAACCTAGCATGGTCTTACTTTGTTGCCTTTATATGTTAAACTTGAAACACTTCAAGATGCTCAAACAGCTGCCACAACTTCCACCAAATATGTAGAGTTCGGAACCAAAAGACCCATTTTTCCCTTTCAAAATGCATAAAGGGGCACTCAAATTTTTTTAAAACCAAAACGGACAACTCACTCCTTGTTTTTGATTTTAACGCCATTTACGACGTCCAATTTTCATTCTTTCTCGCTGCTCAATCAGCAAAATCCACTTTAAGTGACCATTTAAGGAATTAACTCCGTCAACCCCTCTTTGAGATCAAAATATGATGTCCATATTTGTGTAGAAGAAAGTAACAGGTCATAACCTTATGTCCAAGTGATTGAGTTGAAGCTCTGGGCATAGCATCAGACTCACGAATTTACATATACGAGCAAAACGTCGTAAACCACCTTAAATTTTTCATACCACATTCTTAGTTCAACACTTATGTTACTTGTTTGGAAATTTTATAACTATTATAGTGATGTGATATTTTATATATATATATGAAATAATATTTTATGTTTAGATCTCATTTAGGTGTTATAAATAAAAGTATACAGATTGATGGAAAGAAAAAAATAAGTAGTTTAATTAACCTAATAACTAAATGAGAAACGAACAAATTGAAGTGTACCAAAAACAGGAATTAAAAAAATAAATGTATACATTGTGAGCCATAACTTCCCTAATATTATTATCCTCACAAATTCTCTCAACCTTTTCTTCTCTAAATTACGTAATTTTTGATTTCCATGAAAAACGATCTTTCTGATCCATTAACCAAAATGGACTCTCTTGGTTACGGGTCGGGTACCGGAACCGACTTCTCCTTTGCTTACAACAACGCCACTTTCTCCGACCGGATCCTGACGATCCAGATTGTTCCGGACTTCAAATCCGAAGGTGAGGGATGCTGTAGTACTGCCGGCGATTGGGACCGGAAACGCAAACGTAGAAGAGAAGAAACCAATAAACAAAATGGTTAGTTCTTTTAATTTAACTAATTAGGGTTTTTTGATTTTTTTTTTGTAGAATTTAGGGGTTTTACTTGGTTTTAATGTGTCTTTATTTTGTATGTAGAAGTACAATTTGCATATTTGTCTAATTTTGGTTTTGAGGGTTAATTTTTTTACAAAGGGATGTTTGATATATCTTTTTTGTTGTTGTCTTTATTATGGTTAAAATGATTGTGAACAATGGGGTTTTAAAATATCATGCTTTATGAGGAAAAGATGCAAAATTTAGGATTTGAATTTATTTATTTTTCTGCTCTGTTTTCTTCTTTTTAAAATTTTAATTTTGTACTATCTAGCTGTGTTGCTCGAACTTTTCAAAAAGGCCAATGGGTGTGTGCCGAATTCTCCAAAAAAAGTAGTGTATTTTTAAAGAATTCGACACCTGTGTGGCATTTCGAGATTTTGCCCAACTTACTCAAGCTAGTTCTGTTTTAGCATAATTGCACTTATTAGTTAGTTTCTCCAAGTTCACTTTGTTTTTCGTTATAGTGGATGCTGATCTCATAAACCTTTCAGATGCAGATGTGCTCACGCAATGTGAGGACGAGGTTTTGAATTGTACTATACTGGATACAGAAGATGTCCTTGCTTATGAGAACGAAGATGAGGAAGCTGTTGCAATGGCGGAGGAATCTCCATCCGGCGTTGAGATGACTACAGATCACCCGGGTACCTATGCACTTCCCCACTGTAGACCAAATTATCTTATTTCCATCATTGTACTACTATTTCAAGAATGTCATTTGTTAAGGATTCTAACTGTTTTAACATAAGATCATGATATATGAGAATCTAAGAGATATACTAACATGGCTTTCACTCTTCTAGGCAATATAGGTGACGTCTTTGTGTGCATAATCAAACCTTAATTTTGTTATGATGTAATGGCATGTGAAACCTAAGTTCCTTTATCATTTTTTTTTTCTCTTTCTCTGTTCTATTTCCTTTTATAACAAGCTTACGGCATTTTAAAGGTGGTGGTGTTGCTTCTAAGAGCACTGACTCGTTCACATACTTGAACTCGGCAGCTGCGCTTCCAGTTAGAACAATACACATCAGTTCTCCTATTTTGGCCGCACAGAGTCCATTCTTTTACAAGGTTAGGAGTCTTTAATGCTCTGTTCTTGATGAATCAGAAAGTCTTGATGACGTCTTCTTGTTTTCTTCATAGCTATTCTCCAATGGCATGAAAGAGTCAGAGCAGCAGCATGTTACTGTACAAATCCATGCCTCGGGTTAGTATTAAGATTTTTTAGTTGTAGTTTGGCATGTTCTCATTTCATTGTATTGTCCTTTTCTTTAGAAAGTTGTCCTCGTAGAGTAGTAATATTAACCTGATGATGTTATCAGAATTAGGGTACAATTGTATTGTCTGAGCTTCATCTGTGTCTATTATCTATCTCATATTTCAATTGGCAAGGTTAGAAAGCAAGCTATTGAAATTGCTTGTAGGTTGTACTATATTATGTTCTATGTTACTTACACTATATCGTGTTCTATGTTACTTACCAACCCCACCCTCACCCTCACCCCCCCAAAAAGGGGAGGTGGAATGAAAAGCATGTCTTGCTATACTCCTATTTACACAGACTAGCCACCTCTTGTGCACTTGATTTGACATTTCAATACCAAGTTTTAGATGTTTAGGATGTGCAATTAGACAATCACTAAATGAAAATTCAGTTTTTTTCGGCTGTTTGAATTCATAGAATTGAAGGGATTCTTGTACTTCCACCTTTTAATTTATCAGATGGTGTTTGATTGACTTGTTTAAGAAAGAAGTATTTTTGACACAAGTTAAATTCATAACATTCCTTAAGTACCCTCTGTATCTACTAGTCTTGAAAGCCATGTCAATTCTTATTGGACATATCATTGAGGGATAAGTAAAAAAACAAGGGAGCCCGTTGCACTAAGCTCCTGCTATGCGCGGGGTACGGTAAAGAACGGCAAGGGTCTATTGTACGCAGTCTTACCCTACATTTTTGCAAGAGGTTGTTTCCATAGCTTGAACTCATGATCTCCTGGTCACATGGCTAAGTAGAAATGTTAAGAAGTAAAAAGTCTTCAAATATAGAAAGGCATCATTCTAAATATCCACTACTTTATCTATCTTGATGAATAATAAAAGGATTGGACACCAGAACAAGAATCGTGTCTCTCAGAAACATTTGTGTGAGACATTGATTGTCTATTCATATGTTTGCAAGGTTAATAACATGTTCCAAGTGCTAGTACTGCTTATTTTGCTTCTAAGCATATTTAAAGAAGAATTCTTACATAGTTATTAACTAGTGAACATAGTTCCTTTAATTTATGATCACAATTTTCTTCTTTTCACATCCACCTTACTTTATCTTCTTTTTTTTCGCAGAAGAAGCTGCCTTCATGGACTTACTAAAATTCATGTATAGCAATACTTTGTCTACGATAACACCTACTGCTTTGCTTGATGTGCTTATGGCTGCTGACAAATTTGAGGTTGCATCATGCATGAGACACTGCAGCCGTTTACTGCTCAATCTTCCCATGACATGTGAATCAGCTTTGCTATATTTGGATCTTCCTTCTAGTGTTTCTATTGCTGATGCAGTTCGGCCACTGATAGATGCTGCAAAACAGTTTCTTGCTGCACATTTCAAGGATATCACCAAGTGAGAACACTTCCAAAAAAAATAAATTATTACTTACTCTGGTTGATTGAAATTGAAGCTTAATACTGTTTCTTAGAAATGAAATGTGAAGAAAAGCTAGAGTCTTGTTGTCCTCACGAGCTAACTCCTATTTCAGAATGCGTGTGCTTTTCCCAAATGCCTACTTCTGAGGCTTTATAAACTAGCTATTAACGTTTTCCTGTTTGTTTGATTACTGACTAGTGAGATAAAGGACCTCCAATCTTGCCTCAAAAGAGGCTTCTAGTGTCAGATTTCAGAATGCTTTCAATTTAAACCTAGATATCTAAACATGTTCACTCCTTAGAAACGTTTTTTTGATGGTTTAGGCAAAGATGCGTCATCTGAACTGTTTCCTAAATTCCTTGCCAGGTTCCAAGAAGAGGTATTGAACTTACCTCTAGCGGGAATTGAGGCTGTTCTCTCCAATGACGATCTTCAGGTTGCTTCAGAGGATACTGTCTGTGACTTTGTTTTAAAGTGGGCTCGTACCCATTACCCAAACTTGGAAGAAAGGCGTGAAATATTGGGGTCACGTCTTTGTCGCCTCATTCGTTTTCCATACATGACATGCAGGAAGCTGAGGAAAGTTCTAACTTGTAATGATTTTGATCCTGAACTAGCTTCCAAGGATGTACTGGAGGCTTTATTTTTCAAAGCTGAAGCACCGCACCGGCAGCGTTCGCTTGCTGCTGAGGAGGGCAATGCATCACGTAGTAGTTTTGTGGAGCGTGCTTACAAGTATAGACCAATTAAAGTTGTGGAGTTTGAACTTCCTCGTCAGCAGTGTATCGTTTACCTAGATTTAAAACGAGAAGAGTGTAATAATCTCTTTCCTGCTGGTAGAGTTTACTCACAGGCTTTCCATTTGGGTGGACAGGGTTTTTTCCTATCTGCTCATTGTAACATGGATCAACAGAATGCATTCCATTGCTTTGGGTTGTTCTTAGGTATGCAAGAGAAGGGGTCAGTGTCATTTACAGTGGATTATGAGTTTGCAGTTTGGACAAAGCTAACCGAGGGCTATGTGAGCAAATATAAGGGGAACTACACATTCACCGGTGGCAAGGCTGTTGGCTACAGGAACCTGGCTGGCATACCTTGGACTTCTTTTATGTCTGAGGATAGTGTATACTTCATCAATGGAATTCTCCATCTTCGAGCTGTGCTTACTATCCTCCGGTTATGAGCTTTTACGTACTAACAGAGAGACTTTGCTTACAGCCATAGCCATACTGACACTTTTTAGATGTCAAGAGGGCTTTAAGATGAAGAGGTTATCCAGCCAAAGGTCTGTTAAAAGGGTTTCAATTGTATATTCACGTTAATTGAAGAAGTTCAGTGCCTATGTAGAAATTGTTGTATGGGCCCTGCTGCTGTATGTTTCTGAAACCAACAGACTCAGTAGCTTCATCTGCTTGACATTGTACTGGCTTTTTTGACTTGTCAATTTCTTCGAGTAAATAGTAGTTGAAGAAACCATGGTTGTCATTTGATTGGTGTATGGGATAGACAAGGATATTTCACCGAATCCCAAATAATTTATGGGATTAGGTAATACCAATAACTAAACGCGGGATAAAATAACTCCCATTTTATTTTGAAATTGTTACCCCTTATCTTACCAACCTAACGCAAGGTTTATTAGCTAAAAATGGTTAATTCCAAATTACTGCCAAACTTTAGGTGTTAGATGAACTGAAAAAGTGCTCTGCTTTGGGTCATTTGACTTGAGAGGGTGTTTGGATTGACTTAAAAGTTGGTTAAATCTATTTTTAAGTTCGTTTTTGACAAATATAATAAGGATAAATAAAAAATGACTTAAAATAAGTTAGCAAGTGTTCGACAAGGTCAAAAATCAAAAGTAGGTCTCCCCTACTTTTTATTTTTTGACTTAAAAAGTTATTTACGTTTTTTAAGTCAATCCAAACAGGCTCTAATAAGCCTGTATTTTAGTTTAATAATACATTGTTAACCCTTGATGTTTTATATCAAAATGAATGTTACAAGGTTGACCCAACAGAAATTAAACAAACGGCTTATATTTTCATTTAGAATAATGTTTTCAATTCCTTCTGAAAGATTTCATCAAGAATGCGAAAGATCAAATAAATAGAGGTGAAACAGAGATGACTATGCCTCTATTTCAAGTTAATTACGATCGCCTATATAAATCAATCATCATTCTTTTTTTTTCTTGATGAACATGATGTCCGGACCAACTTTCACCTAGTGTTTTTTTCGTCTCTGCTAAGTTCTAAATCTGAGACCTTAGGATTCTCAATCACTTCATTAACCACTAGGCCACACCCTCAGGTGCATGAATCATCATCATCATCATTCATTCCAGCATTTAATTATTTAGGTTCTACAACCTTTCTTTTTATGATGTACAAACAAATCAAAGAATTCTAACAGACCATGGTGCTGGACCACATGTTAGCTTAACAACACGACCAAGGCAAAAAAAGAGAGTTGCACGAAAGTTAAAACAAAGAAAAGTGTATCTATTGATTGACATTATAGTA